>CM038232.1:85771417-85909111 GCA_021442155.1 Cymbidium sinense | reverse complement strand
GCTTTAGTTTTGGTGAAAAATTCAGCACACACATATAGTAGAGAATAAAATAAGTGACACTAAAATTTTTACGTAGAAAGACCCTAGAAAAATGGTGAAAAAACCATAGGGTCTAGCCCAGCTATGATATTCCATTATGGCTTGAAGTACAAAGTTTCAATCTTTTCAATTATGAGATTACAAAGCTATATTTGAGAAATCAAGAAGATGGGAGTTCCAGAAAACGCCTATGTGATGGAAGTTGGGTTGCAACGGTTGTCGGCCGTGATCGACGATAACTGTTTTCGGCGATCAACGATATTTGTGGTTGTGGTCGACTTCAAGCTTTCAGTTCTCTCCTAGCATTCTCCAAAGTTCACTTCTAGCTTTCTTCTCCCTCATGACAAGAACGATGCCCTATTTATAGGATTCTGAGTGGGGCATTTTGAATATTGTAGCCAAAATCTGAAAACACTCTATCAGATGATTCATTTTGATTCATTTGATCGTAAAGAGTTTTTAGTGATTTGACCATTCAAATGATATTTGAATTAAGTTATCTTAGGCTTGTTGGATTCATCTCATCAAACTGCTCAATTTGACTATAAGCACGTCAAATTTAAAAATTCATTTCACCATTTTATTAGTGTCTCGAAGTTTTCATATATAGTCTTTAGGCTTGATTCAAGCTTATTTGGGCTCTGCTTGACCGGATTTTAAGGTGATTGAACTTGTCTTATTGAGTCGTTTAATTTTATTGTATACATGCTTTACCTTGAGATTCGTGTTTGATTTATAAATTTTAAAGAGATATATCAAGATTTAAACAAAATATGATAGCTCCACCTTTTTAGGCTAAAGTTCTTCACTATAAAAAATTTGATATTGTCAAGTTTAGGAGAATTTTATTTGGTATCATCATAGTAGTTTTTTTAGAAAATTTTTAGAGTCACTATTGGTTAACAATTTTTATGTTGTATCATTATAGTAAAATAATTCATTGAGAAATTAGATGAGTGAATTTTTTGATGTTCTTGATGCTAATAGAAAGAGGTTTCATTAATTTGTCTTTGCATAATTTTTATGTACCTATCTTCTTTTCTTTTTATTTTAATCTGAATATAGATGTGTGCGTGCATTTGTCTTTCCATAAATTTTACGTACTAATAATATTTTTTTTCTTCTTTTAATTTTATTTTTAATCTAATATAGATTTTGTGTGTGTGTGTAACAAATTGTCCTACAATGTATAGGAGCAACCCAAAATTTTGTGAGTTCTATCCGCCACTTTCCCTCAATGGCTTTCATGGAGTAGAAGAAAGTTGAAGATGTTCCCAAGCTCATTGAAAAACAAAAGTTGCTCCCTAGTTAATAAGAATAAGAATATATCATTAATCCAAATAAACAATAGAAAAAATAATTCAAGAGTTTAAGATTATGAAAAGACTCAAATAACTTGCATCTAGGGACAATCAAAAGAAAAATATCAAGGATAAACTTAGAAGGCATAGCAAGAGGTTGTACCCATTAGAAAGAAAAAATATTAAGGATGATTTTAAAGTTAGAGATAATCTTAACACCTGATGTACAATATTATATAGCGGGCTGTGAGTGGATAGGAACTTGCTCCCTAGTTAATAAAATACTACAATTACCTATTTCATGGGAACTATAAGAAAACTATTAATCGATTGCATGCTTAATCGTCTATCAGTCAATATTTGCTTACTTAAAATATGATCATGTATAGCAAAATGGACTCATATATTGGCCAGTTTTGTTATTGATGCTTTACTTCCATTTGGTAAAAAAAATATTGTATATACTGATTTGAAAATGCCATTGAAGATTAAATATTGGTTGTTATTTTATAGGAAATTATAAGAGACGATGATGACAAGCTAACTGAATTGAAGGAAGAATTGAGGGACGAAGTGCACACAGCAGTCACCACATTATTGGAGATGAATGAGTATAATCCGAGTGGTAGATATGTCGTATCTGAACTTTGGAACAATAAAGTTGGGCGAAAAGCTACTCTCAAAGAAGTCATTCAGTATATCCTAAAACGGTGGAAGACAAATAAAAGAAAAAGGCGATGAACATATTAGTTTATATTTCCCAAGAACTATTCAAAAAACATGCAATTTCCTGTTAACTATTTAGATCACTTGGTACAAGTGATTCTTCATGTATAGCTCAGACAATACTTTCATATAAAATTTTAGGTATCGAGATATATAAATGCATAAAAAATTTGTGATATGTATGTAAACTTCTCTTATGTTTACTGTTTGGGATCACTTTTATTTTTTTATTGTTTATTGTGTTTTTATTTTATTTTATTTATATTTTACTTAAAAATAAAATTTATTTGATTGCATTAATAAAAATAATAAAATATAAAATAGATAAAAATTAAACTTAAAATTAAGTAAATAATATTTAGATTATTATAATTATATAATTCAAACTGAATAAATAAATCATATAAATTAAGTTTAAATCAAATTAGTTCTAAAATTCTATGAATAACCCCAAAGGTTAATATTACGTATTAACCTTTTAAAAAAAATTTATATTATTTGAAAATAATTTAATATAAAAATTAAAATTATAATCAAAATTAATGAAATAAATAATAAGTACATAACAAAAAATAGTGAATAATATTAAAATAATATTAAAATTTTAATGGGATCTTTTTGTTGATGTTTTAGAAAGAAATTTTTTTTTCGTAATGTTTTGAATTTATCTTAACATTTTTTTTTAATTTTCATGTATAAAATTAATTAAAAATCGAAAATTAATTTTAATTATTTTAGAAATTTATGAGAAGGACATTTTGAGCTTCTCTGATCATATAAAAATTTCTATACAATTTAGAAAATATTTTGAATAATTTTCTCAATTTTCTTTAAGAAAATTAAATTAAATTAAATTAAATTAAAATTAATTAAATAATCATAGAAGCTATAAATTTTACTTAGAATAATTTTAGTGTTTTATGGAATGCATCTTTGTTCCTTCTATGAAAGATGTATTTTCATAGCATTTAGGAAGCCTTGGTGGTGAGATTTATCTACTTGTTGAATCTTACCTACTATTATGCATTCTTAGAAAACACTTTATAATTAAAACCTGAATCAAACAAAATTAAAATAAAATTCTTTAAAATGCTAATCACTTAAGTAGAAATTATTCGTGGTTAACTTGAATAACAAATTAAAATTTAGAAACCTAAAATACAATGATGAAACTTAATAGGTAGATACCGACATAATCTTGTACATGTTAGATTTACTCAATAGGATATAGTCTATAGGCTATGATAATTATTGTGATATGGTTTAATGTGATATAATGTTTTTCTTACGATAGTCTTAGATGTTTATAGATTGTAGATAATATTACGATTAAACTAACATTATTTTTTAGGTGGTCCTTCTTAAAAATGAAAGTATTATGTGAATATTATAAATATTTAATCCAAAGAATTTCCATTTAGGTGCTGTTTGCTTAAAATCCCCTTAATCATGACCAGAAAGACAAGTGGCTTGGTGCTCAAAAGTGCTAAGCATTTTGTGATGATGGAATGTCTAAATGTCTGTTATGTTTTGAAATATAAATTGGTTAACTATATGAGTTTACCACTATAGAGAAATTGAACCACTGAATCAAAATAAATTTGAAATCCAAACAAAAGAAAATTTTGAGAATAGATTAGACAAACTCTGAAAATATTTCTATTATACTTTCGAATTAAAATTTGGATGGTTCTAATTAATCCTAGAAGTTTTTATTAACATACTTGCATCAAGATTCATCCTTAATTGATGAATTTTTTATTGATATTTCAAATATAATCCCATAAATCAACTTTGAGTCATTTAATATAATTAATCTTAAGGGGAGCCAACTTTTGACTATAGATTGGGTAGATTTCATCATGATTGAAGTAACTTATACTCTTTAACTATGATTCATGCAAAAAAATTGATTCAATATCAACTGTATTAGATATCTTAAGCATAATATAAACCTCACATACATACACAACATAATATTTATCTATGTAATCTTTCAATATAAATGCAATTATTTATAGATTTTTAACTTTTAGAATCATAAATATCTCAATAGTGATAAAAAAAAATGCGTCTGGAATTTCCATTTTGGTAAAATTTCTAAAATAATCATCTTAAAAATATGTTTACTAAAAAAATAATAGATATTTTTTAAAAAAAAGGACCAGATTTCTTCTATGATGGCGACTAGTGTGTGGCAAATTGGCCATAATTTATAATCAAATTGAATGACTAAGTGTGATGATTTTATCGATACTAAGAATGGGTCAATACAGGTCTAAATCAGTTTAAATCAAGCTCAAAGAAGATACATGTAAACTTTGAAAAATTAATTGGATAGTTAAAAGGCCTTCAAATTTAGCGTGTCTATAGTCGAATCAAGTGGCTTGACGAGACGAACCTAATTAGCCTAAGATCATTCAGATCGTAGGTCGTTTGGATGATCAAATCATATAAAAAATATTATTTATGATCAAGGAAATATATATGAATCAACCGATGGATCGCTTTGGGATTTTGGCTATAATTATCAAAATGACTCTGTTAGAATCTTAAAAATATGATCATATTCTTGTCATGAGGGAGGGGAAGCTAGAAGGGAACTTAAGAGAAAGCTCAGAAAGAGCCTTAGAGAAATAAGAAGACTAAAGTTCATCATCAACACAAATACTGTCGATCACAACCTACCGGTCCTTGGATCAGACAACCATTACAGCCCAACTTCCGTCATATAGCTAAAGTAACCCGATTCTGAAATTCACACTATCTTATAATCTCGTTATCCGAAAAGGTAAAGTGTTGTAACTCAAAATACATATAGTAGAATATTTTGATTTGCTAGGCACCGTGGTTTTTCCACATAAAAAATTTGAAGCTTATAATTCTCTTTTCTACTATATGTGTATATGCTGAATTTTTATACAATATTAAGGCATAAATTTGTACTCTATCGCTACTTGTTCTATGACACTCAATAATAAATTTTTTTTTTTTGAACTAACTCTTTTAATTAATGAGAATTTTTTAATTTTACATTTATAAAATCAAATATGAATTTTAATTTCTATAAAATATTATGCAAAAAAATTTGGAATAAAATCTCATGACCTTTCCACTTTAAACAGCATCAATCAGCTGCTCTGACGGCCTCGATTACCATTGTATTTTTTTATTTCAAAAAAAAAAATTAAAATAGAAAGTGGGTTGTTATTTTCTTAATTTAGATAAATTTTTTAGTCAAGTTAATTTTACATTCATTTTTTAAAAAAAATTCTTTATTTTATCAATTCCAATTTTCATGCTCCGTGTCCTTTCTTCCCCTACTCTATCACTCAGTGTGTTGAGGTAAAAGCATAGATCAGAGCTTGCCATCAGTTTTATGGAATTGCTTGAATATTTCATATTGTTCTTTGGGATAATTCAATGGAATTTTTGAAGATCACGAATTTATTTTTTTAATTGGATGCTAATTTAATGTGATCATTATTAAGGTATAGAGTAACATTGTTTTTGGATTATATATTATTATTATTATTATTAGAGAGGGAGAGAGAGAGAGAGAGAGAGAGAGAGAGAGAGAGAGAGAATACGTGCTTTCGTTACATTATAATATGTCTATTTATTTATCGAATTATCGAATTTGATAAACAGTTAAATCAGAGGATGCTTTAGCAAAGCATTCCACTCTTTTTGAATCCTTGTTAAAGCAATCAATAAAAGTATACAGAAAGATTAATTTATCCCTCTGAAACTGGTTCTCGAGTCAGGTTTCTTCCTTGCTATATCATAATCATCATATATTTTGTGTTTTGTATTTTTTAGTTGATCATTCCTAATGTTAGTACAAACATGCATATAAAAAAGCAAAAGAAGAAAGCGATTAGAAAAGTAAATTGAAGAAAACTTCATCAAAAATAAGAATATATTATTAAAAAAATTTGAATATCTATGCCTCATAATACACATAATTATCAAAAATCTTGCCATTTTTTTTAGAATTATGCAAGGGAATTCCTTTTGAACAGTTATCCTTAATGAGATATAGCCTGTTTCATTTGCAGACTACTTATTCAACTTGTAAACTATTTGAACATAGTTTGAACTTTTATTCAAATCTTTGTTTGAAGTAGCGCTATTTTTAACTTTAGCAACTAATTTAAATTTGGACCGAGTTCAAACTTATGTTTGAACATGGATTGAATATTTGTTCAAAGCTATGTTTCAATCACTAAGGATAGGCATTGTGTGATTGGTGGTGATGTGAAAAAGAGAAGGGCTCCTAATAGAAACATTACGAGAATGCATTATGATATTGATGGTAGCTTGCAAAAGAGAAAAGTTCATAGCAAAATTGCTAGGGGAAGGTATTGACCAAACTACAACAATGTGAAAAGAATAAGATAAATAATGATGAGAGAGTCGTAGGTTTCACATGATCAATGTTAATGTGTTAAGGAAAAGATGAGTTCATGAAAAGAGTGCTAGTGGCAAGCATCATGTAACTAGTGATGGCATGCAAAGAAGAAGAAGAAGAAGAACAAGAAGAGTCAGAACACTAGGAGTGGGCAATGCCTGATCAATGACAACATGTGAAAGAGAAGATGAGTTCATAATGAAGGTATTGGGAGATTGCATTGCATCACCAGTGATGTGTGAGAAAAGAGGACTTAGGGTAGGTATCTTGTGACTGATAGTAACATGCGATGAAGAAGTGTTCAAGCTCCATCTTTAGCGTTCAACTCATGCTCACAATTCAAAGCAAGGTTTTAAATCTAAGTTTCAGCAAAGTTTTGAATCATGTTCAAGTTTGATTTGAATCTTATTCAAATAACTTACAAGTCCAATTTGTCTTAAAAAAGCACAAAGTTAATTTATCCCTTATTGGGAATAATTTCGTCCATTTCTAACATATTTCTTCTAAAAATAAGGAGTCGTATTTTTTTATGAATTGTATTTTACGAGTCATAAATAATAAATTTTTTTAATAAATATTATAAATTCATAATAAAGATTTAGCATATAAGATAATATTAATATGCCAACATAATAATTCTAATAATTTTTATACTTACTTGAGATTGTATAATATTTAAAAATGTGTTTTTACTAAAATTAAAGATATTCTTAAAAAATTTATATTTTATTTTTAAAATTTTAATATAGTGTGAATTAAACCCAATAAATACATTTATCATAATAAGGTATCAAATAGTATGATGTCGATAGTTGAGCTTATTCAAACTCAACATGAAAATTGGAATTTGAGTCAACCTATAAAATATTTTGGTCAAACTCGAGTTAGCTAATGAGGCTCAAAAAATAAATTAGGCTTAGATCAAGTTCAAGTTAATCTAAAAAATATTGAATTGATAATTTAATTTTTTAAAATTAAAAACTCAATTGGATTATATATTTTATTATTTTTATTAAGTCATCATACTAAATTGGATACTTGTTTCTAGTTAGGATTGGGTTTCTACTAATCCATCACACTTAAATATTTTTATGTCATGTTGAATAGGGTTCAAATTCAAGAGATATTTAAATAAATTGGATTCAAATTGATTTCAATTTTATTATTATTTTTTTGAATTAAATCTAAATTTGATTAGCACCCTATCAAATTACATCGCATCTGACTAACGCAATACAGCCCTAGTGTGCGGAGGGCAGATGTGAATCTCGGGCAGGTAATGGGCCACTCCCTCAGCATAAGGAGATGTGAAACAGCCTCCAAAATAGTGCCCTGTGACAGAAAGAAAGAAATGTCAAGTCATGTTACCAGTTAAAATATTTTTGACAGAATGTACTGGAAAGTAAATTCATACCGAATTTGGATGGAGGCCCTATGTATGCCATGCAAGAAGGCTATGCTGGGATAGACTTATGAAGGTGCTAGATCTGGTGCGTCATCGGCCATCTCATCATACCTCCTCTGCTGACGTCTAGTCGGCTTAGAAGGCTCCTCGGCCATCGTACCTATGGCAAAAGAACAAAGAAAAATGAACAATGTTATAAGTCATTAATATTTAAATTATGCAAAAGTATGAAAGAAATTTAAAAATAATGAACCCTATGTACATGATATTTTGCAGCACTATCCATACTGACCTTCTACTAGTCGAGTTGTGTGGGCACGATGTCTGGTAATGACAAATTGATTTATATAAACTAAACATACTACTGCTCTGTCCTCCACTCTTGTCCATTGGGTTCTTATATCGACTTGAATGTGGTTTACCTGATCTTACTTTAACATTGGGTGACAGCAGAAAATACAGTCTCCGCTCTGCATCAAAGTCTGACCAGTTATTTTGATCTAACTGAACGTGATAGTTCGCTTAGTATGTACGCCCATACATACATTGTCATGGTGTAATATCTTGACATGTATTCCAAATGATTCAATCTCTGATAGACTAAAGCAGCAAAAGAATGATCACATGGCATGTGATAAATTAGTGTTCGGTTACAGCTTTATGAAGATAACTGCTCAACTGTGAAGTTAACTATGAAGGATCGACAACCCATGTCGAACACTTGCACTTCATTAGCATTGATATTGACTGGTTATGGATAGTGTTTGGCCTCACACTCAAATCTGTTGAGCACACCTTGTGCTCTAGGGAGAATGTAAATTCATCAGTTGGTTCTCCCAAGTCCGTGATACTGGATCTCTTATAAAATAAACTGCTAATATTATAATAAACTGTTGTGATTAGTACTTGAATTGACAATCCTCGTGCCCATTTGAGAACTCCATTGAAACATTCAGATGCATTTATCGTCATAGTACCATATCGCTTACTACCATCATGAACTAATGACCACTTGCACACATCACGCTCTATTAACCATTGATATGCTTCAACTTTAATATTCTTTAAGTCTTTCATATGTCGGTTGAATATGCTTATATCATCTGTACTGCTAGACATATACATTTTCTTATATAGAAATTCAAAATCTACAATACGCATTCTTCTCATTGATTTTTTGAAGTTCTCCCTCAGATGCCTTAAGCAATGACGATGCATAGCCCAAGGGAATACATCTCGATAACCACGTACCAACCCCGCATGCTTATCTGAGATAATACATAAATCACTCCTTGCTGAAATAATAGGCAACAACTGTTGCATGCACATAATGAACCAGTGTCATGACTCGCTATTTTCAGATTCCACTACAGCGAAAGTAAGCAAAATTAATCCATTGTTGCCATCAATACCAATAGCTGTGAGTAACGTACCATAATACTTTCCAAGTAGGAATGTTCAGTCCATGCATAGAACAATACGATAAAATTTCCAACCTGATATTGATGGTCCAAAAGCCCAAAACAATCTCTGAAACTTGCATGTATTTGATTTTAGAATTCTATAAATAGTGTCTGGCATAATAGAGCATAACGAATCGATGAATAGACCAAGAGAGTGGTAAGAGTCCTCCCAACTACCAAATATTACTTTGATACTCTTACATCGCGCATCCAATGCCTTCATGTAAGACACTTTAATATTAAATTAAAACTTTATCCTTCCAATGATCTCTCGTGGTTCAAGTTTATTTGAGATCGCATAACTGGCATTATGAAATAACTAATAAATTTTGATGTGCATTGACGATGTCCAGAATCACTGATAGTCCTGATTCATATTTGCGGTGCAACTAACGTTAATATTCTCCAAGCACCTCTCAACATTTTGCTCCTACTACAGTGCATGCGTCATTGGCAAGATCTGCTATGATTGCTATGTTATACACGTACAATTGTAAAATTCTTTTGATTCAAAATAATGATAAAAAATTGAACATTATTTAGTATTGACCAACCAGTGACTACAAACTAAAGCTCTTTCTTATTTGAGAAACACATACCTTCATATAGTTCAACTAGAACTTCGATGTCATCTGCAAAACTTATACTATAAGATGGACCATCAAACACAATGTGTGCATCCCAATTTTTTGTGATTTGATATGTGTGGACATAGTCGTTGTTGCAGATCATAGTTTCAACATTTGCAGAATTCTGGCTTGAATAATTCCTAATAAGCTCATGACTAGCGTTGTTGTCACATAAACTGTTATTACAAAGGAAAGAATCCTCTTCCTCATCGCTATCATCAGATGCATCACTTGATTCGCTATTCATTATGTCATACTCATCATCAGACAGAATTGTAGATGCACTAGGTTGCTCATGCAATCGTGCTTCAATAAGCATTTGAGTTATGTGTTAAGAAAATCAACATCGTTAAAGAAAGACGTGAGATAGGTTGAACCATAAAATGAAGACATTAACAATGTTTTTAAGGTAACTACTAAGCTTAGTTTTGAGTCGTCGCAGTAGTGTTGCAGTACAACTGCTGCTGACAAAGTGAAATCATGTGTGTAATCAAATGGAATATTATGTTGCATGAGATCAATATTAGTTGCAGTTGAAGCACTACATTGTGGCTTGACTTCCACATAAAGATATAATGTTTGACGGGAAGCTTCATCTAGTACAACACTGCAGACTTTATCATTAGGAATCGTAGATGTTATAAATCCTGAGCCAACAGAAAATGACACGTTAGCTCCACTATAAAGTTATCTACATCACAACATAGAGATCTAAGTACTTTCTATTTTAAATCTTCTAAGCTTGCATGATGCAAGACTCGCATGAGATGATTTATTTCACCGACATAACTTTGAATAAACTGATCATCAATGATCAGTTGTCCATCGTAGAGGAGGATCAAGGAAATGAGCTCCTAACTTATCCTAAAGAATGCTCAGCAACCAACCTACAATATTGAATGAACAAAATGCAAAATTGATATTTCAGTAATCTCAAAATAAATCTAGTAATTTTCAAACTCATCCTAATATAATTTATATTAGAATATTCTGACAGAATAAGTGAATCAACCGTAATTCCAAATATTATGACTTCACAACATGAGCTGGTCTGATATAATCTTCTAATTAATACTTTAACTAAAAAATTTGACCAATACTCAGCTATTATAATAGATAAAATCGCAAAAACTTACTTCCTAGAGAACAAGAAACTAATGATAATCTAGAAACTAGCATGTACTAAAGGTATTCTTTTGATTAAACTTGTAACTAATATGGTTATTATTAGAATATGCTAATAAGTCATAAGTTTTCAACTTAAATATATGAATAGAGAAATATAAACTCTTAAACTTTGGAGTTATTTAACAATGAAGGCAACCCAATATCTTTAACCAAATATATATATACATATGTGTGTGTATTAAAAGTCTATTAGTAGTATGTCTAGTGTTTATAGATAAAGAATAGGAGTTGAAGATCTATTAGAAGGAGATTGCATTATTGTGAGGCTTAGGAATTGGATTAAAGATAAAGCACTTTTCATTCTTTATTAAATAAAAAGTACTTTATCTTATTATGGCATTGTCTCTCCCTAATCAGGTGATCTCCATGAAGGGACCATTAGAGCTCTCTCTAGTAACCTTCCAAGCAATAACTCTGTCGATCTCTCTAACAAAATCATATCCTCGCAATCCTATCATGACAAATTTTGTGATGGACACCATTCCAAAGCATTTTGTTGAGCTCAAACGAATTGATGACTACAATGTTAGACTTCTGGACACTTGACACATTGCTAAGGCTCAATAGAAAGGAAGACTATGCAAGATTATTTCCAAAGAAACTCTACCACATTGAAAACATACCCATGAAGATTAGGGAGAACTGAATATATACCTTAGAGCCGGTCGTCTGCGAGGTGGAGCCAGGCGTGCGAGGTGGAGAGTTGTAGGTGGAGCCGGGAGTTCGAGGTGGAGCTGAAATTTGGAGCTAGAGCCGGGAGTGCTGTAAATGGTTAGGATTAGGTCGTCGTCGCGAGGTCGGGGAGGAAAGATAAATCAATCGCTCACGCGCGGGGTCTACAACAGCTGCTACATAAATATTTAGGCTAGCCTGCTGATAATCTATCGGCGGACCTAAAACCCTGACAGTGCGATGCAGCTACGACCTAAAGTGAGTCGCTCGATAATCGATTGACTAGCTTTAAGCCACCTCAGCGATGAGATGGCTGGCCAGTCGCCCACTTATGGAGCGACTGTACCTAAACTAAATTTTTTATATATAAACTTAAAATTAAAATTAATATTTATTTAATACTTATTTTTTAAAAAAAATCTTCATGTAAATACAATAGAAAATGATGAAGTACATGCCACAAAGATAATTTGTGACTTGGCAAAATGGAGATGATGAAGGATATTTAGAGTTATGCTTGTTACATTCTCAAGCACCTCCTCTTGGGCATCCGTCTCAAGGAGGGCCGCCTTGCTCGACTAAAAGGGAAAAGAAAGAATTGGCACTGACCACAACAATAAGCTCTTGACGAACAAGTGCTTTGAGCGGCATCTCTTTACCTTATTCGTCAGATTGTGAATTTTCAGCAAACTCACTAAAATCTGCACAGTCCCATCTTAATGTCCCATCACCAAAAAAATGCAACGGAAAAGATTCAAGCTACAAGCTAACTTTTTACGCCGCAAGCAAAGAATAAAGGTAGTGATACGCACTATTGAGTTAGGAAGGACCTGTGCCAGGACAATCTTGTAAAAGTTTAATCTATCAACCCACTCGTGGGGAAGAGGAAGTCATAACCCACTTCTAATGCTGAAGGGGGATACATAACTCGTTCAGCCGAGTAGTGTTGAAACTTTCATCCTTCTCAGCCACCACACGGTGAACTTGGGATTACTATAGTAGTAGCCATGAAAGGTGAAGGTTGCCGAAGAATAATCCAAGTCGGGCTCGTCCTTGCCATGAGTTTGCAAGATGCAACCGCCTTAAAGAAAATGAGCTCAAGTTAGGTGAATCAAAGAAGATTTAGAGAATATACTATGGGAACAAGCCATGAACTAACTCGCCTATAGTTAGAGAGTGCCTGAGGAAGGCTTATCTTTGTCATCTTTCAAGGCTTTCTAACCCAAGAGGACCTATCACTCTTAAACAAATTGTCACTCCACTACTTTGAAGTAGGAAGTTTTAATAATTCTTGGTACAAAATATTGTGCTAAATTCATTAAAGATTAAAATTATGATTGCAAAGACTTGATTCTGGTTAGGTTTACATTGACATTTAGGAAGTGGTTATATCTTTTAATTTTTTTAAAATCATAAATTTCATCACAAAATTTATAGACACACACACAGATATATATATTGAAAAAATTTTAATCTCCTCATAAGATCAGAATCAAGTCTTTGTATTCAAAATTTTAATCTTTATATTGAAAAAAATTAAATCAGAACTTATTTATTAAATAATAAATTTATTATTTTTTGAATAATTATATTAAATAATGTATTTTTCTTATAATAGTTGAAGTAACAAAAAAAAAAAAGTATTAAAAGCTCTCCTACATTCCGCTAGAACGAAAAAAAAAAAAAAAAAAACATCAAATCATGCCACGTTGCCACCACATGTTGTGTATTTAATTTTTTTCGTTAAAAACAAATGTGAACACCTGAAGTCAATTTAAATCATGCAAACTGAAGTAGATGGAAAGGAGCTTGATCAGGTACCGCCCTCACTGCATTTCCTCACGAAATCTCAGGCCTCAGCTCTCGCAACCAAGCCACCAAAGCCGTCTGCCTGCCCCGAGTTGCCGAAGCTGTCCGGCTGTCCCGAGTTGCCGAAGCCGTCCGGCTGTACCGAGTTGCCAAAGCCGTTATATTGATTTTCGCCTATGGTCCTCCCTAGTCCTTACGGCTGAACGCCTCCACGAAGGACGACCATCACCGGGGGCGGAGGGAGTGTGGGGGTTCGATCGTTCAAAACCCTCATTTTTTTCCCACCTTCCCCGCATTTTACTTCTCCGTGAATCCAACCACTGCGCTGCGTGAAGGTAACCCTCGTTTCGGTTCTATTGTTGCCTAAGATGGCTTACTCAAAGCCTTTGATAATTTTTTCATCTATATGCTCATACAACAATAGCCAAAATTATTGAACTAAGTTATTAGAACTCGCAATTCGGAAGATACATGAGATTTAAAGAATTTTAACTTGGAGGTTACAAAAATGCTTCCCCTATAATAGTTTTTGGAGTAGAAACTGTCATCGAATCAAAGCCTTTTAGATTGAAACCAATGGCTAATCATTCATCTGAAATAGCTTTCAATATGAGTTAGTTATACTACTTTGTCTAACAATGTAGATAATTTTTTTTATTTAATGTCATGAAATTTATTGATTAACCTCAAATTAAAATTTTTGTGCATGGCATCTGTTCAAGTAGCTTCATTGACATTAGATAAGAAATCAAAAGAAATTTCTTAAGAAAACCTAAAAACTATCATCTTCCATAGTTCTATTGCTCCGATTGTTCTATATTTTTGCTTATTAGAGATGGGCAATTTGATCATTTGCCCGCCTCAAAATATTCATTGCTCAGAACCTGTTAGAGCACGCTACATGCTGAATAGTAACGTGAATCTGCATTTCTTCCATTTTCTCCTCTCCGCATGTCCCAGAACCCTTTAGGGCATGCCGCATGCTAAACAAGTATCCGCCTTTCTCCCATTCTATACTCCCCATTTGTCCCATGCTCTCTAATCTCTGCCTTTTTTTCTATTCTCTCCAATTTTCACATGTTGAACACTAGCAAACTGACACAGAGTTCATAATCCAAACAATAGCAGAGGCCGCAATACCACCCAACTACAAGGTAATACTTCCAACCATCTTCGATTATATTTGATGTCACCAGTTTCATTATAGTATTAAAATCTTGCATTAACAAAAAAAAAAATTGCTTTAGTTGAAAGAAAATGATTATTTTAACTAATATTATTTTTTTTATGCTGAATAATATTAAAGAAAACATTAATTCTAGCTAATATTTAGCTGAATAAAATTTTCAGAGTTATATCTCATGAAAATTTTCTCACCTCGAGCCTCGATGGCCTTGCAACAGTTATGTAATGTGTTACTGAGATTTACCTTTTTTTTGGAATCTTATTAAATTTTTTATGTGCATTTAATCATTAATTATATGATTTATATTAGGTATTTTTTAAGGAATAAAATATTCAGAAATATTACTTAGTGCAATAGCCTTTATAATTAATTATGGTATGTGAATATTTTTTATTTAAAAAGGCTGATGGTGTGTCTTTTTTTAAAATTAATGATTTATTATTTCTTAATAATGACCGATGGTGTGCCTTTATTAAGAAATATTACTGATTTATTTTTTGTGCGCAGATCGACTGGGTGCCTTTATTTTAAGAAATTATTATTATTTTTTTAGAAAAAGCCGAAGGTGTGCCTTTATTTAGTTTTTTTATAAATATGATTGAAAGTGTATCTTTTAATTTTTTATGCATATTAATCTTTAAGACTTTACATTAGTATTTTAATTAGTTTTTATAATTAGATATGAAGAAATATTTTAAAAGAAAGATTGAACAAAATAAGTCGAGCTATTCAAATATTATTATTGGTGAAAGTAATAATACAAAATCAAAATAAGTGCATATAGAATTTAAGTTAGAAGATGTTTTAACAGATCCTAGATTAAGAAGAAAATTTTTAGAGTATCATCTTAATGATTGCGATAGAGTCCCAAGAGCATATCTTCAAAAAAGACAATGCCAACCTTGTGATCATGAATTTCCTCAAACACTGATAAAAAATAAATTGCGTAGATTTAATCTAAAATTGTTTGATGAATATAAATGTTGGTCAGAGTACAATATTATAAAAGATGCAACATATTATTTATTTGTTATTTTTATAGACTTGATATTGGTGAACAAGCAAGTGGTGATAGTTTTGTTTTTAAGGGATTTAGAAATTAGAAAAAAAAAAGAGATAAATTTGAAGTTCATATTGGTCATGTTAATAGTGATAATAATATTACTCGAAGAAAGTGTGAAGATTTAATGAATCAAGATCAACATATTGCATTTTCTTATGATAGACATTCTGATAAAAAAATGAAGGGAATACATAACCCGATTAAGTGCTACGATTGATTGTGTAAGCTTTCTTTTATACCAAGGATTAGCTTTTCGTGATCATGATGAATTAAAAGATTATGAAAAAAAAAAGAAAAATGAAGGCACATGATAAGAGTTAGTATCGACCTCAAAGGCGGGGGAAATGACGTCAGATGCTAAGACTGACTTCCCCTTAAATATCGGGGTTGCGATAGAGGCAATACTAGTTCTAATAGAGACAGTGGTAGGCACAAGTGGCACTCGTGGTGTGGGAACCTCTAAGGCCTTTCTCTTCATTGATGGGTAGTCAATATCATATTAGAGATCAAATTATAGAAGTGGCTTCTTGTCAGTCACCTCCACCCTACTCACTGTACTAAGGGCAGAATCATCACAAGTGATCTTGAAATGCTCGAATCCAAGGCCAAACTTGATGAGTGTGGCAGAGGTGAGTATGACCTGATCCATGATCAATCCACACTTGAGGCAAAGGAGAAGATAAGTTTTCTGGAAGACATAGTGATGGGCTGCTTGAAAGGAAAGACTCGGGATTTTTTTTTTTGTTGGGGAAGAAAGGCACAAGATTAAACTTTACTTTAGTTGTTATTTTTTTACTTGAATTTGAATTGAAACTCTCATCTAACAAACTTGGTTATGCTAGATAGAGTTGCTAGATAGAGTTTATATATACTTTGGAGAGATTTATAATTTTGAGGTGGGGGGGGGAGTATGTTGTTTAATTTGAACTTCATTAAGAGTGAGCTCAAATGAATCATGAGATGGGGGATGCACCTTACTTTGTCATGCTTGTGGCAAGATGTTCTTAGAAGCTTTGGGTTGAATTTGTTTCATTTATTTGAGTAACTCCTTTTGTTGATTTTTTTTGGGGCCTATTGGACATCCAATAGGGGTTTTTGAACCTATTACAGTGAGGTTTTAAAACATAAAGTATGTTGATCACACTTTCCTAATGATGAAATAAACGAGGTGCCAACGAAAATAATGATAGTATTGAACTTACATAAAAATATAAGTCCACTATTGATGCTCGGAGATGATGATTGACTACTAAAGATGGAGAGAGGAACTATCCCCAGCGGAGTCGCTAAAAAAATTTATGGTGTTTTAATTTGAAGTCATAGGACCTATTAAATGGTCTAGGAATGTAAATGATATGAGATTGAGCGAGACGAGCTTGAGCGAGACGAGCTTGAGCGACAAAATCTTTGTTTGTATTCAGTTCATGTTCGTGTTCGGCTCAAATTAATTGAAATGACTCGTATAAGTTAAAACATAATAATATGGAAAATATGTAGAAGGTAATATTCTAACCTTGGCCAAATGTTTTGTATGATAAATATTCTAACAATTAAACCATCCTTACAACTATGATATATATATATATATATATATATATATATATATATATATATATATATATATCATGTCCAAACGAGCCAAATACAAGCTTCTTAGTGGGCCGAACAAGAAATATTGATGAATAACAAATTTAAGTCCAGACACTCCTACTAGCATCTTATAGGCATTTCTTTTTTGGTAATTTTTTTAAATAACTAATTTAATATAAAAACTAATAAAAATAAAAATAAAAAAGGCAATTTGCTTCTGTGTGGGAGGCCTAGGCAGAAACTGTTGAGCCCATAATTTGTTTTTTGAATTATTTTATTTATGAAATAAAAAATGGTAATATATTTATGGCCTAGTTGATTGTGTTTAAATTTAATAAATCATGAAGTTGAATCCTTTATGTTGTAGATATTTTTGTTTATTACTACCTAGAAAAAAGTCATATTTTATGCTTTTGAATATCTTAATAAAAAAATAATTATGCATATGTATGAATCAATAAATTTATAGTGTGGACATCCTGTCAATACGAGATTTTAAGCAGTCCTAAGGAGGTTTTTGATTACCTCATTTTACTCGTTTAACAATGGCACGTGCTTATAGAAATTCACCATATTTATGTATATGTACAAGTATAAAATTAAAATAAAAAAAGAAAAATCAACTCACTTCCCTTTTCCATAAAAATTCATGGATCATATAGTCCAAACCCACATAAAATATTAATAATTGAAATAATGTCAACTCATACATGCATTAAGCATGATATAATTAGATGGATATGCATGTTTATTTATTATTTCGAAGTATATCTTAAATGAATATTAAAAGGTAATGAAGTGAAGCTTAAAGTAGTGCTATGAAAATTGAACCAAACTGGCTGGTCAAACTGGTTCAACCGTGAACCGACCATTAGGCTAGTCCAATCACCCGAAAAAATCGGATTCGCATTGAACCAGTGTAAATTGAGGAGAACAGTTGGTTCGACTGTTGAACTAGCAAACCAGTCTCGATTTTGAAGAACTAGTTCAATAAATTCTCCCTTAATCATTATTTTATATTATTTAATCAAATAATTAAAATTTTTAATTAAATTTTTATAGTAATTTTTAATTATTTAAATTTAATAATTTTTATCATCATTTTTATAAATTTAAAATTTTTATTTTATTAATATGAATGTAACTAAATTATTTTATGATATAACTATCATGTAATCACTCAAATAGTTTACAAGATTACCCTTTGGAGCTCATTTTAAAATAGAAAGAACAACACCTATTAATCTTTATGATGTGTTACTAAAAAGTGGCAATAAAGAATATAACTATATTTATTTTGAGAATAGTAAAAGATATTGAGATATAAGAACATAAGAATAACATTTGAATTTTTAACTTTATATTTTTATTACAAACTATATTTTATAATATAAAAAGTTATTTAAAAATATATATTTTTATAATAATATTTTATATACTATATTCTTTTATGTTAGCTATATTTTATAAAGTTTTTTTAAAATAATTTTAATATTTAAAATTTTATATTTTTATTACAAAATATAATTTTTATAATAATATTTATATGTTGGATATATTTTACAAATTCTTAAAAATAATTTTTATATTTTAAATTATATAATTTTAATACAAACTATAATTTTTTAAAATTAGATTTTTATTATATTTTATAGCAATTTTCATAAACTTATATAATAAATTTTTTGATATATTTAATATACTTATCTAAATTTATAATACAAAATAATTATAGCTAAATGAGCTTTATATCAACCTTTATTATTATAATTACTAGTAATATTATTTATGTATTTCTATTTATGTTTATTATATATTTATCATATATTTAAATAATGGTATCATTTAATTAGATATATTTTAATAATTTTAATATTTATTACATCATCCAGTTCAACCCCCGGTTCAACACCAGTCAAACCATTGAACATTGAATCTCTCCCTCTTCCGGTTCTATGTCGGTTCGATTTTCACAACATTAGCTAAAATAATATCACCAAGTTAATCATACTGAGTTTACTAATCTTAGGATGGCTTGTACATTCTAAAATATCTCATCTAAGCTAAATCTAAAAATAAATAAAAATTATACTTGTAATGTTTCATTAAGAAAATTAACAACTATAAAATTCACTTTTTAGATTCAACCTAAGGCTAGGAATTAAAGAAGGTTCACTCTTTCCTTCTTCTATTTATAATGTCAAATCTCAAAGATGGAATCTAAAAATAAAATTTGAATTTAATATTCACTCTAAATCATTAACAACATAGAATGAAATCATCTTTAACAATGAATTTAAACATCTAATATTATAAAGTTCATTACTTCAAAACCCAATTAAGGCCTACCACAGTAAGTCTAACACACACTATAGAATGCTAAGTCACTAACCTAATCTTTAGGTTAAGCCAGTGATCATCGTGATGTGATGTTTTGTTTAGTAATGTAATGTTTTAGATTAGATGTTAGAATTGATTGAGCATAGATTAGATGTTAGGGCAATATTTGACTAATGATATTTTTTTATAGGGGATTATGCTAAAGGGATTGTTATAATAATAAATATAAATGCTTCTTGCTTGTAGCTGTTGTTAAGTCCATAAGCATAATCTATTAAAATGAGTGGGCTTGGTTACCCAAGGTAAGGTGCTAAGTATAAATGTGTGAAATATAAATTGTTGGTTTGAATAAATGTTAAGTTAAACTCTATTTTGTAGGTGTACTTAGATTTAATTTTTCATAGAATATAATTTTTACAATAGAAATAGGATAAGTGTATGGGCTCAGGATGAGTAGTGGTTAGAAGGCATAGATCTGAGAGGCTCTATGAAGCTTAGAGTGTTTCAACCTAAGTAGAAAAAATGAAGATGAAAGATTGAAGACCCCATAGCTTTTATTTTATTTGTAAATTAATTGTAATCTAGGTTGCATAAGAGTTGAGCTTCGCTACCTAATTTTATGTGATTAATGTTTGATTTCTGTTTACTTTGATTGTGCAATATAAATGGCATATTTTTCATAAGTTTTATTAAAGTGTATATGCTTGATGTATGGCTTGGATGTGTTAGGCTCTTTAGGAAAAACTAATTTTTCTGCCTTAATTAACAACTCTAATTAAATTTAAATAAACTCATAATCTCACTTTAAAGTCTAGGATCTTAATCAAGAAAAAAAATATTTAGGAACCCCTTAGCTAAATGATTATATGTTTTAATATCATTCATACATATTATTTCACTCTTATGAGTAGGGGATCTTCACTCTTGCATGATAGGAGATATGCTTGATCTTTGAGAGCAGTCTCTTGTAGTGGTGAACACCTTTTCTTTCTAATTTATCCCACAACGAATTTTTATCATGCATTCAGGCATAAATTCTCTCAAACTTTAGTCCAAAATTGATGAGTCAAAAATAAAATAAAAGTTGTAAATTTTATCTAAGTCATGGATTGAATACCAAACATGATCTAGTCTTTTAGAGAGTGAGTTTAGGATTCTAGATTTTTTCTTAACTGATAGCAACCTAGTTATCTTACATTTGCATAAGACTGAGCTGCATGATTTTAAATCGTAGGAGGTGATAGCTGGCAGCCACCCCCGATAGTTGCAAGTCTAGAAAAGTCAGGATTGATCCATTCTCTCTAGTGAAAGTAAACTAACATATCCCATTTTCTTCGAGCAAATTTAGGTCAGGCTCTTAGCTTATGCTAGGGAACCCTAGGTCTAGGTTTAAAAAATGCTTGTTTCTCTTTTGCTACGAGTATAAGTCCTCACTATTTAAGCATTTGTACAATATTGTGTTGTTGGAATCTAAGTCCTAACATTATAATAAAATTTTAATCAAATAATAATAATTTTATCTTTCAAAAATATTAAGTTTCAATATATGGTAGATTAGAATACTCACTAGACCTTCCCAGTATCATGTGTGCTCCCTACTTTTCTCCCTTTGGAATCTATAAAGAAGTCTTCTCGTTTTGAGCCTTCCCACTTGGTTTCTAAGAAATTACCATTCCTTTAATCATTTAACTTTGAAATCTTTTAGAGATATTGATTACTACTTTAATCAAGAGTGTCTTAGAAAATTTTAATTTCTTAAAATGTAATTAACTATGGGTGTTTGCCTCCATAAAATACTAAAGAACAGTTTAAAATAAACCCTACTTTACTTCATCAATGTGAAGCATGGAAAGAATTTTGGTATATATCGATCTATCACCAGGCCTTATTGGGTAATTAAGTTCATTATAGGGTGATATTTTTATCTCTCGATATACTACATCATGCATTAATGTGCTTAATCAATTTAATAAGTACCTCCTAAGATCTGTGAGTTGTCTCTATTACTCCAAACTAAAACACCACAGTAATCATCAACAAATAAGAATTTATAATGATAACCATTTAAAGTAGTTGTAGAGGCTAGATCTCATATGCCAGAGTGAATTAATTATAATAGTTTGTATTTATGAGATTTTGATACAAGAAATGATAAATGATGAGCTTTAGATAGGGAGCATGTGATACATTTATGATTATGGTTGGGAACACATAATATAGAGTTGTTTTTGGCTAATATAGATAAAGTAGCAGTAGATGGATAGCCCAAACGTTGATGCCATAGAGATACAATGATGTTAATGGAGGCTAAACCTCATATGTCAGAGTGAATTAAGTATAATAGTTTGCATTCGTGAGATTTTGATACAAGAAATGGTAAACGATGAGCGTTAGATAGGGCGCACGTAAAACATTTGCTATTATGGTTGTGAATACATAATATAGAGTTATTTTTGGCTATTATAGATAAAGCGGCGGAGCGGATAGCTCGACGTCGATGCCATAGAGCTGGAATAATGTTAATGGATATCAATACTAGCTAAGCGGAGGAGGGTGTAATAGTGTGAATGGAGTAGATGCGATTATGAAATGGTCCTTTAAGAAAAGACATGTTGGTCTTGGAGTCCAGAATTTTGTATCCATGTGCATCAGATAAAATAGAAACATTATCATGTGTTAGATGGTGAACTGAGAGAAGTTTGTAGGAGAGGTTGGGAACATGAAAATGCATAGAGAGAAGTAACATACCAGGTGGAGTTGGTAGGATACATTTTTCCAAGTGGTGAATGGGAAGAGTGAGTTGTCAACGAGGGTGATTTGTTGGGTTTCGATAAGATTTAATTTTCGGAGGTGACTAAAATCTAAGTAAGGTGGGAGGTTGAATCGTTGTCAAGGATCCATTCAATTGAGGTGGAGGTTGAACTTGAGCGGTGAAGCGTGGTGAGTATCGTGTGGTGTTGGGGATGATGCATTGTATCTCGACCTTGTTGGTGTCATGAGTTCAGAGTGGCCTGGTTTAACATAGATTTGTGAGAGAAGAGGGAAGGAGGACTGTTCCTTGGCATTGATCTGCACGGTGGAATTATTTCTTTGCTAATTCATACAGCGATGGTTGTGATTAGAGTAGGAGTTTCAGCATCGTCCATGATTTTAGTGGCGACAAAGCGATTGCTGATCATGTGTTGTAAAGTGATGTAGCTCTTTGGCTTCTTTAGCCTGTAGGTTAGTCCCTTCTGTAGAGAAAATAATAGAGGTCTTCAAGGCTGATAGGTTGTGGATTTGTTGGATAACAATTTTAAATGCTTGGTAGGAGGGTAGAAGACCGTTGAGAATGTAGTGTATGATGTCTTCAGCTTTAAGTGGTGAACGCAGCAATAGCATCGACCTTGGATTTGGTTGTTAATATGTATTCAATCTTTCATAGTTTGGTCTTTCATGATCAAGTGATAGAACTCATTTTTGAATTAAGCATCATCTATTATGAGATTGTAATCGGCATTCTATAGTAGTCTGAATTTCATCACATGTCATAAGGGATAAGTCATAAGGTAGAAGAGGAGTGGAGATTTTGATCAATGAACATCCGGTTGTTGTAAGCCTTGTTGATAAGAATAGATCCATCGTCTTGAATGAGCTGTTTGGGAGGACAGGGTAGTGATCCATTGAGGTAGCTTGAGAAGCCATTTGTGCAAAAAAATTTGAGAACTTGGGATTTTCAGATGGGATGATTTTTTGGAATGAGCTGAGTTGAGATATTATTTTTGATATTGGAGGTTAACTTAGACTTCTATTCATTGTGTTTTACATATGGTAGTGTGTGCATATTTATAAAGACTGTATAGAGGTACAGTTGATTAGAGAATGTGTCATGGGAAGGTAACAAAATTCTGTTAGAGCATGTGATTACAGGTTATCAATATGGGGGGACCACCTAACTTTTTGTTGTATTTAATGAGCCTATTTTTTATTATCTAATTGACATTATAATAGCTTGATAAAATAAAAATTATATATATATATATATATATGCTCTTGCCCTTGAGCTAGAGAGTTTTGTAAATTCTTTTTCTTTATATGTCATTAATGTGAACAAGTTTTTGAAAATTTTCTCTTATTGAAGATATGGCTCAATTTGAAGACAAGCAAAGGTAGCGGATGACTCTTGTACAACAGAAGCTAGGATCTTGCTTGCGACTAGCAAGATGAACAACGACCTTGGAATGTGTGGACCAAAGGTGGAGGCAGATATATTCATGATGATTGAGGGAGTGAGATCTGAGGGAGGGGTTGAAGAATAGGATGATTGCTTGCTCACTCGATCTGGCCTAACATTAAAATTATGATCAATAGATCTAGGCTAAGATCTTTCTGAAATATTATGTCGAAGGGGGATCTGAAGATCTGGATGGTCGAGATGGTCTAGAAGGTGCAGCGAGAAATAATCTGGTGGATGAATTTGGATGAGAGCACAATTGTGTGATGAAGATCGATATGGATCTAGCTTTTTTTTATTTTCTGAAATATGGCAGATGAAATCAATATGGTATGATGATACAAAAAAACTCGGACGAACAACACAGTGAGATCAGCAAACTCAAAGACGTAAAACCTGGTGGTGGTGGAGAGGCTCAATGAAAGCATCAGTTATTACCACACCGGTGGATCAAGGATAAGTCCGCCAATTACTCCATGAAAATGTAGGTTTAAGAAAGAAGAATAACTCACCAAAAGGAGTTTTTATTTCATTTGATTGATTCTATGCTACTCTCCAAAGATAGAATACAAAACACTCAAAGTCTCATTTAACCTATAAAGCACTTGACACCTCTAACTAGCTATAAATTAAATAACTTGTAATACAAATGCCTAAAACAAATTGGGAGTTGGTTACCAAGATCAATTTACTCATGATGAGAAGTTTCCAAACTTGTACTCGCTTATTATCCCTTAAGTATTTTGGTACTTTGTATAATAAAGTTCTTAATAACTTTCAACATCTGCTTGCTTCATAGTTGAGTTATTATGCAGATTAAGCATAAGCATCAAAGAGATATACTCGATGACCTAAGCGGCGAGTTATTCGACGACCTAAGCGGCGAGTCAGGTCTTCAAAAGGTGCAAAAACTGCACTCGGGGAGCTGCCTATAGATTAAAGTAGCTCGGCGTGTCATTTTTGGCCCAATTCCTAGAGCAATACTTGGAGCGCCATTTTTGACCCGAGTGATGAAATCTACTTGTCTATCTGAATCGCCTAAATACCTACACTCTATGCGGTTGTCAACTAAAATGTAAGACTGACACCTCGTAAGGTCAGTGACTTTATACAAAAAAAAAAAAGATCAACACTCTGTGTGATTGACAATTAAAGTATAAGACTAGCACCCTATGAGGTCGACGACTCTAAATAAAAAAGACCAATACTCTGTGTAGGCTATTAAAATGTAAGACTGACACCCCATGCGGTTAGCAACTCTATATTAAAAAGACCAACACTTTATGCATTTGATAACTGAAGTATAAGACTAACCTCTTGTGATGTTGGTGACTTAATACAAAAAAAGACTAACACCTCATGTAGTTAGTGAGTAATGTGTAAGACTAACACCCAGTGGGATAAATGACTATACAAAAATATCGACATCCCATGAGGTTGTAACTCATCTTCAACCACTTCATGCTCGCCCTCCTCCAAAAATGGAACAATGGTAGGGTTGAGTGGACAGGGTGCAGAAGTTACATCTATTACAAATAAGTGAATAGAATGATTAGAAGGGGCGAGTCAAATGGCAATGTAAATAGAAGTTTTTTTTTTTTTAAAAAAAAGTATTAAATAAATATTAATTTTAATTTTAAGTATATATAAAAAAATCAATTTAGGTACAATCGTCTCATAAGAGGGCGACTGGCCAGGCACCTCATCGCTGAGGTGGCTTAAAGTCAGTCGACCGATTATCGAGCGGCCCTGACAAAGCGGTCGACCGATTATCGGGCGGCGCTTTAAGTAAGATCGAATCGATATGCTTTTGGCTGCGTCGGTCGCTAATAAGGGGTGACTTTCCTACTATAAATTTTTTTTGAAAAAGAAGAAGTGTTTGTTGTTCTAAAGCTGTATTTGTCTGCAGTCTGCAACAATAAATGCAATCGGATATCAATAATATCAGTAGTACTAGCATCAAATTAAAAAATTAAAACTACTTTGTATGAACTAGTTGTACAACTATACAAAATACACAAAAGAGTTTTCATTCATATTTTAAGTAAACACAGTTACAAATACACAAAATACACAATTATACAAAATACACAAAAGAGTATCCATTCATATTTGAAGTAGACCCAATCAAAAATACACAAAATACACATACATCTCCATAAACTATCACCTACGATGACGTCTATACGCTATTGCAGCACTACCTAGAGTGTAATGCATAGGTGGCTATAATGGACGATCACATAGCTGATGGGAGACATCATGTGGTCCTTGATCTTGACCTACAATATCAGAACCCAGCCCTAGCTGCGAGTCTCTTAAAGGCACCCAATTTGGTGAAGGTGCAACATTTATATGGTGCTGAGACTGAGAGCTCTCCTGATAAGTAGAAGACCCTGGATCAGCATAAGTAGATGGGCCCGCACCCACGTCTGTTGCCTGTGTAGTTAGAGCTGAATCGTACTCATGGGACATATGCTCTGTTGTGACATGTTGGAGCCTATAAACGCTAATGTGTGTGCGCAATCTCAAATCACGGCATATCTTCCCATATCCATTTATAGCCAATTGAAAGTCTGAGTCACCTGGATGTCAAAAGAAGGCTGGAAAATATCCTCCATCGCTAAGATATGCTCTGCCTATAATAAACAAGTGTAAAATGTTACTATGAAAAGTTATAGACAGAGGTACCTAAGAAAATTTGTAGATTGTAATATTATCTTACATAGGCTTGCTAAGTAGGTGCTTTGGGGTAGTATGTCATCGAGGGATTAATAGGTGCCTTAAGCAAGTACAACGAAGCCCATGACCTGAACCATAACATGTATTGGTGAAGGGCTCGTTGTACATCTCCATCAGTGTCATCTACAATAACAATGTGATCTCTCTGAGCCTCCCAAGTAGCGATGTGTTGCTGATGGTACTGAACCCAATCATTATCAACTTTCCTTCGACCATCAACTCTTTTGAAATTGGGATCCATCGACGCGACATCAATGTGTGGTAGGTGTCCAAACTAATGAAGAACTCTATCAAGAAAGTTCCACTCCACTCTCTTCCAGCTGATAAGGGGAACACGTCCTAGCCATATAGCCTCGTGAGCAAGACAAACATCAGATAGGAGAGTTCTGGTCAGAATATCGTATGGCTCCCAAGTAACCTGCATGTATGAGCGGTTGTTACTCAGTAGTGTGGTAAAATTTAGATAAAATAGGTTTTAACATTTAGGAGTGGTACCTGGCTCAGTAGTAGTCCATCAAGCTCATCTCAAAAAATCCTGATATTTCTAAAGGGCATCTGATGCACATATTGTTCATTCCACATTATTAAACCAATTTTCATGTATAAATCAGTTATTTGCAAATCAGTATATTAAAATAATTGAAAATTAATTTAGTTTCCTGACCTGAAACCAATACTCATCCCATCAAGATCCTTAAAATAGGGGACATGTAATGTTGGTCTCCCAATATGAAGTCGCTCCCAAGACCAGATCTAGAGCAACTGAAGACAACCAGCCATTTTGGCCCTCCTTGGTCTGGTTGACTCATGCAGCTCCCTATATAGGTGTGCCAACACTGCTCTGCCTACTAAGAATGTGGTAAATGTATCTAGATCTTATAATAAATGGAGGTACTATAAGTGCACCTCTGAACCTGAAGTATCTGACAGTAAGAAACTCCCCAAAAAGAATAGAACATATGCTCGTAAATATCTGCTAAACTCCATATCTGTGGGGTCTATGTAGGACTCCATGAAAAATGTTCAGTGTAGCCACCTAAGCGGCATATAGGTCTGCGCGTGTGCCTGACCCATTCGAAAAGTAGAATGGACTACTAGGTTGACGGGCTCGCGATATACAGTGTCTGCAATGGGGTGCCCACCTAGTAACTCATCACAGCAGTCAGGTCAACTCTGCCACCGCTTCCCCTCACCAACTGTAATAGGTCCAATGATCGTGGTCCATCTACATGCAAGCCCAAGATCATCGCAACATCCTGCAATATCATAGTCATCTCACCTAAAAGTGTTGGTCTGAGAAGACCAACGATCAACTAATACTATCAACAAGTGATAGTCAAATCGAATGTATCGCATCTGACTAACGCAATACAACCCTAGTGCGCAGAGGGTAGATGTGAACAGCGGGCAGGTAACAGGCCACTCCCTTAGCATAAGGAGATGTGAAGCTACCTCCAAAATAATGCCATGTAATAGAAAGAAAGCAATGTCAAGTCATTTTATCAGTTAAAATATTTTGACATAATATACTGGAAAGTAAATTCATACTGGATGACGGCCCTATGTCTGCCATGCAAGAAGGCTATGATGGGATAGACCTCTGAAGGTGCTAGATCGGGTGCGTCATCGGCCATCTCATCATACCTCCTCTACCGACGTCCAGTCGGCCTAGAAGGCTCCTCGGCCATCGTACCTATGGCAAAAGAACAAAGAAAAATGGACAATGTTATAAGTTATTAATATTTAAATTGTGCAAAAGTATGAAAGAAATTTAAAAATAAAGAACCCTATGTACATGATATTTTTAGCACTATCCATACTGACCTTCTACTAGTCGAGTTGTGTGGGCACGATGTCCAGTAATGACCAACTGATTTATATAAATTGCACATACGATTGCTTTGTCTTGCACTCTCGTCCATTGTGTTCTTATATCGACTTGAACGTGGTCTACCTGATCTTACATTAACATTGGGTGACAGCAGAAGATACAGTCTCCGCTCTGCATCAAAGTTTGACCAGTTATTTTGATCTAACTGAACATGATAGTTCGCGGAGTATGTATGCCGATACATTGCCAATGGTGTAATATCTTGACACCTATCCTAAATGATTCAATCTCCGATAGACTAAAGCAGCAATAGAATGACCATATGACATGTGATAAATCAGTATTCGGTTACAACTACATGAACATAACTGCTCAACTGTGAAGCCAACTATGAAGGATCGACAACCCATGTCGAACACTTGTACTTCATTAACATTGATATTGACTGGTTATGGATAGTGTTTGGCCTCAGGCTCAAATTTACTGAGCACACCTTGTGCTCTAGGGGAGAATGTAAATTCATAAGTTGGTTCTCCCAAGTATGTGATACTGGCTCTCTTATAAAATAAATCGATAATATTATAATAAACCACTATGATTAGTGCTTGAATTGACAATCCTCGTACCCATTTGAGAACTCCATTGAAACATTCAGATGCATTTATTGTCATAGTACCATATCGCTTACTGCCATCATGAACTAATGACCACTTGCACACATCACGCTCTATTAACCATTGGTATGCTTCAGCTTTGATATTCTTTATGTCTTTCATATGTCGATTGAATATATTTATCTCATCTGTACTGTCAGACATATACATTTTCTTACATAGAAATTCAACATCTACAATACCCATTCTTCTCATTTATTTTTTGAAGTTCTCCCTCAAATGCCTTGAGCAATGACAATGCGAAGCCCAAGGAAATACATATAGACAACCACATACTAATCCCGCATGCTTATCTGAGATAATACATAAATCACTCCTTGCTGAAAAAATAGGCAACGGTTGTTGCATGCACATAATGAATCAGAGTCATGAATTGCTATTTTCAGATTCAACTACAGCGAAAGCAAGAGAAAATAATCCATTGTTGCCATCAATACCAATAGCAGTGAGTAACGTACCACAATACTTTCCAAGTAAGAATGTTCAGTCCATGCTTAGAATAGGACGATAAAATTTTCAACCTGATATTGATGGTCCAAACGCCCAAAATAATCTCTGAAACCTGTATGTATTTGATTATAGAATTCTATAAATAGTGTCTGGCAGAATAGAGCATAACAAATCCATGAATATGCCAAGAGAGCGGCACGGGTCCTCCCAACTCCCAAATATTACTTTGATACTCTTATACCATGCATCCAATGCCTTCATGTAAGACACTTTAATATTAAATTATAATTTCATCCTTCCAATGATCTCTCGTGGTTTCAAGTTTCTCTAAGATCACATAACTAGCATTATTAAATAACTAATGAACTTTGACATGAATTGACGATATCCAGAATCACTGATAGTGCTGATGCAAATATGTGGTGCACTTAACGTTGATAATCTCCAAGGACCTCCCAACATTTTGCTCCTGCTACAGTGCATACGCCATTGGCAAGATCTACTATGATTGCTATGTTGTGCACATATAATTGTAAAATTCTTTTATTTCGAAATAATGGTAAGAAACTGAACATTATTTAGTATTGACCAACCAGTGACTACAAATTGAAGCTCCTTCTTATTTGAGAAACACATACATTCATATAGTTCCACTAGAACTTCGATGTCATCTATAAACTTATACTATCAGATAGACCATCAAACACTATGTGTGCATCCCAATCTTTTGTGATTTGATATGAGCGGACATAGTCATTGTTGCATATCATAGGATCATCATTTGTTCTCTCTTAGAGTCATTATAGTGAGGATCATGTCCACCACTAGCTTCCAATTGACACTTCCTTAAGGGAATGCCTTCGAGGGGAGGAATCCATGATTGATTTTTTATCTATCAAAAATTATTTGTCAGAGTGTTACCCAGTATCGTTTAACCTGTGTTGAAGATGCCAAAATTTTTAACTCTTATTCAAGGTTATTATGTCAGAGTGTTACTTTATGGCATTAACCTGTGTGAAAGAGGTTAAACATTTTTATTCTTTCAAAGTGATTTGTCAAAGTATTACTAGATGGTTTTAACTTGTAGGGAAGAAGTCAAATCATGGCAACCATTTGAGATTGTAGCCAAAGTTACGCATTAATCTTTGTATTATAAGATAAGGATAACAATTTATCAAGCTATTTTCATTTTAATGTCAAAATGTCCCCCAACTGTGACTTGCTTCTCATACTGGTGATCAATTAGATATTGAAAATATTAACAGGAGCGAACTTTTGAGATTTAAGGTTGTCCCCCAAGCTTCTGAAAAGAATTGAAGGATCATAATTTGATGTTTCTTCATTCTTCATGTATGTTACTCCCAAGTAGGATTTTTTTCATCATATATACGGTGCTGCTCTTAACCTTAGGTCAGATTGTCAACCATTTTAAAGATGTAAAGGAAATGTTTCCTACAGTTGGCATCAAACTGTTGCATGCTAGAAACTTCGTAAAGGTAGAGTATCCTTTACGCTTTAGTTTTGGTGAAAAATTTAGCACACACATATAGTAGAGAATAAAATAAGAGACACTAAAAGTTTTACGTAGAAAGACCCTAGGAAAAGGGTGAAAAAATCATAGGGCCTAACCCAGCTATGATATTCCATTATGGCTTGAAGTACAAAGTTTCAATCTTTTCAATTATGGGATTACAAAGTTGTATTTGAGAAATCAAGAAGATGATAGTTCCAGAAAATGCCTATGTGATGGAAGTTGGGTTGCAACGGTTGTCGGTCGTGATCGGCGATCAACGACATTTATGGTTGTGGTCGACTACAAGCTTTCAGTTCTCTCCTAGCATTCTCCAAAGTTCACTTCTAGCATTCTTCTCCCTCATGACAAGAACGATGCCCTATTTATAGGATTCTGATGGGGCATTTTGAATATTGTAGCCAAAATCCGAAAACACTCTATCAGATGATTCATTTTGATTCATTTGATCGTAAATAATTTTTAGTGATTTGACCATTCAAATGATCTTTGAATTAAGTTATCTTAGGCTCGTTGGATTCATTTCGTCAAGCTGCTCTATTTGACTATAAGCACATCAAATTTAAAATTTATTTCACCATTTTATTAGTGTCTTGAAGTTTTCATATGTAGTCTTTAGGCTTGATTCAAGCTTATTTGGGCTTTGCTTGACCAAATTTTAAGGTCATTGAACTTATCTTACTGAGTCATTTAATTTTATTGTATACATGCTTTACCTTAAGATTTGTGTTTGATTTATAAATTTTAAAGAGATATATCAAGAGTTAAACAAAATATGATAGCTCCACCTTTTTAGGCTAAAGTTCTTCACTATAAAAAATTTGATATTGTCAAGTTTTGGAGAATTTTAAGTGGTATCATTATAGTAGTTTTTTTAGAAAATTTTTAGAGTCACTATTGGTTAATAATATTTATGTTGTATCATTATAGTAAAATAATTCATTGAGAAATTAGATGAGTGAATTTTTTGATGTTCTTGATGCTAATAGAAAGAGGTTTCATTAATTTGTCTTTCCATAATTTTTATGTACCTATCTTCTTTTTCTTTTTTTAATTTGAATATAGATGTGTGTGTGCATTGTATGCATTTATTTCCTAAATAGCAATTAAAATGAGTTCTATCCGCCACTTTCCCTCGTGGCTTTCATGGAGTAGAAGAAAGTTGAAGATGTTCCCAAGCTCGTTGAAAAAGTTGCTCCTAGTTAGAATAAGAATATATCATTAATCCAAATAAACAATAGAAAAAATAATTCAAGAGTTTAAGATTATGAAAAGACTCAAATAACTCGCATCTAGGGACAATCAAAAGAAAAATATCAAGGATAAACTTAGAAGGCATAGCAAGAGGTTGTACCCATTAGAAAGAAAAAATATTAAGGATGATTTTAAAGTTAGATAATCTTAACACCGATGTACAATATTATTATATAGTGTGAGTGGATAGGAACTTGCTCCCTAGTTAATAAAGTACTACAATTACCTATTTCATGGGAACTATAAGAAAACTATTAATCTATTGCATGCTTAATTGTTTCGGTCAATATTTGCTTACTTAAAATATGATCATGTATAGCAAAATGGACTCATATGTTGTGTCATTGACAACAATAGCCAAATACCGGTAAGCAACAAATTCTATTGTTTTGTTTGAACTCGATATTTGTTGCCCTTGTTGATGGTCTCAAAAATAGTTCTTGGTTTCCATGAAACAGAATAAAGGCGATGAAGATGCCTTCAAGCTCGTTGAAGAAGAACAAAGGTTAGTTCACATTGCAGAATACTCCTTTCTAATGTTGTGCTAAAAACTTTATAAATTCTATTAAATCTATTGTCATCCAAAGCTCAAACTCGAGAAATTTTATCACAAATTGAAAGAGAAAGCAATAAAGAAAATTCTCCCTTAGAGAAGCGACTTGATGCAAAGCAAAAGTTAGCTAGAAATTCAACAATTGAAAGGAAATCTACAAGTAATGAAGCATATGGGAGGTGAAGATTCTAACACTAACACCAAAATAGAGGAGTGAAACTTTAAAAGAAAAATGGAGGAATTGGAAGATCTCGATGCACTTAATCAAGCTTTAGTTGTTCAACAAAGGAAAAGTAATAATGAACTAGAAGCTTCGGAAAGAATTAATAACCGTGAGTCTCAACTATGATTTCTCTCTTTTAAATACTATATAGCATGCATAAATGAAAGCTAATAATTATTTTGCATGTGAATGTCATCTTCTCCCAGCTCTAACTTCTCTACGACCTAATTTACATTCCGAGACTATCAAATATTTTGAACAGCTGAAATATAATTGGAATAAAGAGAATGGGTGAATTAGATGAAAAGGTATTTTATGGTTCATGCATCAAGAAATATCGAAAAGATGTTGCAGATATAAAAGCTGTAGAACTTTGTTCCAAGTGGCAAGATGAATTGAAGAAACCAGAATGGCATCCTTTCAAAAGTGCACACAGCAGTCACCACAGCATTATTGAAGATGAATGAGTATAATCTGAGTGGTAGATATGTCGTATCTGAACTTTGGAACAATAAAGTTGGACGAAAAGCTACTTTGAAAGAAGTCATTCAGTATATCCTAAAACGGTGGAAGACAAATAAAAGAAAAAGGCGATGAACATACCAATTTTTATTTCCCTAGAACTATTCAAAAAACGTGAAATTTCCTGCTAACTATTTAGATGACTTGATACGAGTGATTCTTCATGTATAGCTCAAACAATATTTCCTTAATACATAAAAAATTTGTGATATATTTATATATATATATATATGTAAACTTCCCTTATGTTTAGCCGTTGTTTGGGATCACTTTTATTTTATTTATATTTTACTTAAAAATAAAACTTGTTTGATTGCACTTGTTTTTAAAAGTACTTAAAATATTTAAAAGATATTTTGAATATTTTTAAAAATAATGTTATTTATTTTTGAAAACAAAAAATAAAATCATATAAAAAATATTCTAAATAAATATATTTTTAAAAATAATATAAAAATAAAAAAAAACTAAAAAACATAATTAAATAAGGGTATGCAATAAAATCATTTTCATCTCAAATAACAAAAGCTTCATCAGCCACCAAAGTAGTTGATCTATCCACTGGAAATACTTCCATATCCAAACATCTTTTTCAACGGAAGGGGGGTATCGTTGCAAGCTTTTGGTGAGAGAAGAATATGGAAGTGTGTGACATTATAACCTATCTATTATTCCTTAAAGTTGATAAACATTCAAATCTTCATAAAATCTGATCAAATTTTATCACGAGTTAGTTTTGATCAATAATTTTGATTGAATCGAAACAAAATGATAATATTATTATTCATAAGTACATTGATAATTGGGATAACGTTTTCAAATTCCCAAGAATAACCATGGCCTTGGTGATACTGTGAGAGGACTTTCACTTTCAAATTCCCTGAAATTTTCGCATTCTTCATCTTCGCTAAGCTCCACTAGGCCAAAATGAAACTCCGTTGCCTCCTTCAGAGCCCTCCAAACCAGTTGATCAGATCTCAAGTTGGTTTTGGCCTTGTCGATTCCCAATATCAGACATCCATTTGAGTCAAAGCCTTCATACAAGTTGCTCCTGAACCCCTCTTAGTTCGATTTCACGTTAGAGCTTTGTGAAGTGAACTTAGGTCCTAATAAATCATTAGATAGATAAATTAAAGTTTTTTATCCTTCTCGGTATCGACTTTTGAAACCATGGCGGATCACTCAAATTAGCGTCGTTCTAACGGATGTGAGCAGGAAAAAACCACCTGCTTAGAACTCATTTAAGTTCGTTTGAGATAGGCAATTGTGAACATCTTTGAGAAAAATTTCTATACAATTTAGAAAATATTTTGAATAATTTTCTCAATTTCTTTAAGAAAATTAAATTAAAATTAATTAAATAATCATAGAAGCTATAAATTTTACTTAGAATAATTTTAGTGTTTTATGGAATGCATCTTTGTTCCTTCTATGAAAGATGTATTTCATAGCATTTAGGATGCCTTGGTGGTGAGATTTATCTACTTGTTGAATCTTACCTACTATTATGCATTCTTAGAAGACACTTTATAATTAAAACCTGAATCAGACAAAATTAAAATAAAATTCTTTAAAATGCTAATCACTTAAGTAGAAATTATCCATGATTAACTTGAATAACAAATTAAAATTTAGAAACCTAAAATACAATGATGAAACTTAATAGGTAGATACCTTCATAATCTTGTACATGTTAGATTTACTCAATAGGATATAGTCTATAGGCCCTTAATTAGGCTAGGGATGATTTGTTTTCTTTGATTAATGTGCTATGATAATTATTGTGATGTGGTTTAATGTGATATAATGTTTTCCTTACGATAATCTTAGATGTTTATGTTAGAATTGTTCTATAATGATTGTAGATAATATTACGATTAAACTAACATTATTTTTTTAGGTGGTCCTTCTTAAAAATGAAAGTATTATGTGAATATTATAAATATTTAATCCAAAGAATTTTCATTTAGGTGTTGTTTGCTTAAAATCACCTTAATCATGACCAGAAAGACAAGTGACTTGGTGCTCAAAAGTGCTAAGCATTTTGTGATGATGGAATGTCTAAATGTCTGTTATGTTTTGAAATATAAATTGGTTACTAATCTCTATTTTATATATATATATATATATATATATATATATATATATATATATATATATATATATATATATATATGAGGTTATAATTTTAAAGTCCTATGAAATCTTGTAAGGGTGAAATTTCAAAAGACTAAATGAAACAAGCATGAGCTCTTTAAAGGGTGAAGCGTGGTAGCCTTTGAAACAAGAAGAATTAGAAGATGATGCTAGAAGATCAACAAACATAGTTTATCAGTCATAGGTTTAGGTAAATCTTAGTTGTCATTTCTTCATATTTTTGAGATTGTATTTTGTGGACCTAGTCACACTAGCCTCTTTTATTCTTTAATAACTTGTCTGTTTTGTTTTTCTACAACATTTTAAAATACTCTACTCTAACTACCTTTAGGTGCAATTGGTATAAATCACAATGTCTCGACTAAAATACTTCTAGAGTTAGTTATGATTTGTTGTATTTACATCATGCATATATACATTAGTTTGATTGATATTTTGACTAAATTCTTAATTTAACTTTATACATTTACCTAGGATTTTTCTAAGATTAGTTTTATCACTTTGGCTAAGTTTACCTTCAATGCAAGCATGTTCTTTTAATTATATTTATTATCCAGTCAATCAAGTTTTTAGGCTAGGAATCTTTCTAAGTCAACTCTTTTGACTCGGTCTATTTATAACATAGTCATGCATGTTTAACTACACGATTATCTTAGTTCTTCTTTTCTATTAGAAAATATTTTGGACTAATGGTGTTTCTTTTTAGTTCATCTCGATTTGATTTTCTTCTTTTGGTAATATTATCTTGATTTAGTTATGCTTTTTAATGAAGTATTTTATTAATTTATTTATACATCATTGGCTAGATCTCCTTTTTAACATAGCCATCCTCTTTTGGTTAATTCATTCCTTAGTAAGATCATGCTCTTTTTTATCATACTACTCTTTCAATTTAAAGCCCTCTATTTAAGAATTTTTAGGATTTTGTGATATTTTTTATTGAGTTATATTTTGATTTAGTCATACACTTTTGATTGAGTCATGTTATTATTTATTACTTTTTTTTATTTTAGGAATATAGTTTTGCCTAAATCATTATTCTTCTTTTTTAAGATGGTGGTTTTACATCTAATTAAAATAATTATTTTAACTATAAAATTTCAAGAACTAAAATTTGGATGGTTCTAAGTTAATCCTAGAAGTTTTATTAACATACTTGCATCAAGATCCATCCTTAATTGATGAATTTTTTATTGATCCTTCAAATATAATCCCATAAATCAACTTTGGGTCATTTAATATAATTAATCTTAAGGGGAGCCAACTTTTGACTATAGATTGAGTAGATTTCATCATGATTGAAGTAATATATACTCTTTAATTCATGCAAAAAAATTGATTCAATATCAACTAAATTAGATATCTTAAGCATAATATAAACCTCACATACATACACAACATAATATTTATCTATGTAATCTTTCAATATAAATGCAATTATTTATAGATTTTTAACTTTTAGAATCATAAATATCTCAATAATGATAAAAAAATGTGTGGCATTTCCATTTTGGTAAAATTTCTAAAATAATCATCTTAAAAATCTGTTTAATAAAAAATCAATAGATATTTTTTTTTTAAAAAGAAGGGACCAGATTTCTTCTATGGTGGCGACTAATGGGTGATAGATTGGTCATAATTTATAATCAAATTGAATGACTAAGTGAGATGATTTTATCGATACAAAGAGTGGGTCAATACAGGTCTAAATGAGTTTAAATCAAGCTCAAAGAAGATACATGGAAACTTTGAAAAATTAATTGGATAGTTAAACTGCCTTCAAATTTAGCATGTCTATAGTCGAATCAAGTGGCGAGACAAACCCAATGAGCCTTGATTATTATTATTATTATTATTATTATTATTATTATTATATATATATATATATAGGGGTTATGTTGTTTAATTTGAACTTCATTAAGAGTGAGCGCAAATGGATCATGAGATGGGGGATGAACCTTACTTTGTCATGTAAGATGTTCTTAAAGCTTTGGGTTGAATTTGTTTCATTTATTTGAGTAACTCCCTTAGTTGATTTTTTTTTTGGCCTATTGGACGTCCAATAGGGGTTTTAGAACCTACTAGAGTGAGGTTTTAAAATATAAAGTATGTTGATCACACTTGCCTAATGATGAAATAAACGAGGTTCCAACGAAAATAATGAGTCTTGAACTTACATAAAAATATAAGTCCACTATTGATGCTCGGAGACAATGATTGACTACTAAAGATGGAGAAAGGAACAATCCCCAGCAGAGTCACTAGAAAAATTTATGGTGTTTTAATTTGAAGTCATAGGACCTATTAAATGGTCTAGGGGTGTAAATGAGATGAGATTGAGCGAGACGAGCTTGAGTGAGCAAAATCTTTGTTTGTATTCGGCTCATGTTCGTGTTCGGCTCAAATTATTCAAAATGACTCGTATAAGTTAAAAAATAATAATATGGAAAATCTGTAGAAGGTAATATTCTAACCTTGGCCAAATGTTTGGTATGACAAATATTCAAACTAAACCATCCTTACAACTATGATATATATCATGTCTAGCTTGTTTGCTTAATAAACGAGCCAAATACAAGCTTCTTAGTGAGCCGAACAAGAAATATTGATGAATAATGAGTTTTTTTTTTTTTTGACACTCCTACTAGCATCTTATAGGCATTTATTTTTTGGCAATTTCTTTAGATAATTAATTTAATCTAAAAACTAATAAAAATAAAAATAAAAATGGCAATTTGCTTCTATGTGGGAGGCCTATGCAGAAGTTGTTGAGCCCATAATTTGTTTTTTGAATTATTTTATTTATGAAATAAAAATGGTAATATATTTATGGCCTAGTTGATTGTGTTTAAATTTAATAAATCATGAAGTTGAAACCTTTATGTTGAAGATATTTTTGTTCATTACTGCCTAGAAAAAAGTCATATTTTATGCTTTTGAATATCTTAATAAAAAAATAATTATACATATATATGAATCAATAAGTTTATAGTGTGGACATCCTGTGAATACGAGATTTTAAGCAGTCCTAAGGAGGTCTTTGATTATCTCACTTTACTGGTTTAACAACGGTGCATGCTTATAGAAATTCACCATATTTATGTATATGTACAAGCATAAAATTAAAATAAAAAAAGAAAAATCAAATCACTTCCCTTTTCCATAAAAATTCATGGATCATATAGGCCTAACCCACATCAAATATTAATAATTGAAATAATGTCAACTCATACATGCATTAAGCATGATATAATTAGATGGATATACATGTTTATTTGTTATTTTGAAGTATACCTTAAATGAATATTAAAAGGTAATGAAGTAAAGCTTAAAGTAGTGCTATGAAAATCGAACTGAACTGGCCGGTCAAACTGGTTCAACCGTGAACCGACCATTAGGCTGGTCCGATCACCCGAAAAAATCGGATTCACATTGAACCAGTGTAAATTGAGGAGAACAGCTGGTTCGACTGTTGAACTAGCAAACCAGTCTCGATTTTGAAGAACTAGTTCAATAAATTCTCTCTTAATCATTATTTTATATTATTTAAACAAATAATTAAAAATTTTAATTCAATTTTTATAGTAATATTTAATTATTTAAATTTAATAATTTTTATGATCATTTTTATAAATTTAAAATTTTTATTTTATTGATATGAATGTAACTAAATTATTTTATGATATAACTACCATATAACCACTCAAATAGTTTACAAGATTACCCTGTGGAGCTTACTAAAAAGTGGGAATAAAGAATATAACTATATTTTATTTTGAGAATAGTAAAATATATTGTGATATAAGAACATAAGAATAATATTTGAATTTTTAACTTTATATTTTTATTACACACTATATTTTATAATATAAAAAGTTATTTAAAAAATATATTTTTATAATAATATTTTATATACTATATTTTTTTATGTTAGCTATATTTTATAAAGTTTTTTAAAATAATTTTAATATTTAAAAATTTATATTTGTATTACAAAATATAATTTTTATTGGATATATTTTAAAAAGTCTTAAAAATAATTTTTATATTTTAAATTACATAACTTTAATACAAACTATAATTTTTTAAAATTAGATTTTTATTATATTTTATACTAATTTTCATAAACTTATATAATCAATTTTTTGATATATTTAATACACTTATCTAAATTTATAATACAAAATAATTATAACTAAATGAGCTTTATATTAACCTTTAAAATTATAATTACTAGTAATATTATTTATGCATTTTTATTTATGTTTATTATATATTTATCATATATTTAAATTATTGTATCATTTAATTAGATATATTTTTAATAATTTTAATATTTATTACATCATCCAGTTCAACACCGATCAAACTATTGAACCTTGAATCTCTCCCTCTTCCAGTTCTATGTCCGGTTCGATTTTCACAACATTAGCTAAAATAATATCACCAAGTTAATCATACTGAGTGTAGTAATCTTAGGATGGCTTGTACAATCTAAAATATCTCATCTAAGCTAAATCTAAATATAAATATAAATTATACTTGTAATGTTTCATTAAGAAAATTAACAACTATAAAATTCACTTTTTAGATTCAACCCAAGGCTAGGAATTAAAGAAGGTTCACTCCTTCCTTCTTCTATTTATAATGTCAAATCTCAAAGATGGAATGTAAAAATGAAATTTGAATTTAATATTCACTCTAAATCATTAAAAACATAAAATGAAATCATCTTTAACAATGAATTTAAACATCTAATATTATGAAGTTCATAACTTCAAAACCCAATTAAGGCCTACCACACCAAGTCTAACACACACTATAGAATGCTAAGTCACTAACCTAATCTTTAGGTTAAGCCAGTGATCATCGTGATGTGATGTTTTGTTAAGTAATGTAATATTTTAGATTGGATGTTAGAATTGGCATAGATTAGATGTTAGGGCAACAGTTAACTAATGATATTTTTTTATAGGAGATTATGCTTAAGGGATTGGTATAATAATAAATATAAATGCTTCTTGCTTGTAGGTGTTGTTAAGTCCATAAGCATAATCCATTAAAATAGATGGGCTTGGTTACCCAAGGTAAGGTGCTAAGTATAAATGTGTGAAATATTAATTGTTGGTTTGAATAAATGTTAAGTTAAACTATATTTTATAAGTGTACTTAGATTTAATTTTTCATGCCACATATAATTTTAATAATAGAAATAGGATAAGTGTATGGGTTTAGGATGAGTAGTGGTTAGAAGGCATAGATCTGAGAGGCTCTATGAAGCTTAGAGTGTTCCAACCTAAGTAGAAAAAATGAAGATGAAAGATTGAAGACCCCATAGCTTTTATTTTATTTGTAAATTAATTGTAATCTAGGTTGCATAAGAGTTGAGCTCCGCTACATAATTTTATGTGATTAATGTTTGATTGTTCTGTTTATTTTGATTGTGCAATATAAATGACATATTTTTCATAAGTTTTATTAAAGTGTATATGGTTGATGTATGGCTTGGATGTGTTAGGCTCTTTAGGAAAAACTAATTTTTCTGCCTTAATTAACAACTCTAATTAAATTTAAATTAACTCATAATCTCACTTTAAAGCCTAGGATCTTAATCAAGAAATATAAGATTTAGGAACCCCTTAGCTAAATGATTATATGTTTTAATATCATTCATTCATATTATTTCACTCTTATAAGTAAGGGATCTCCACTCTTGCATGATAGGAGATATGTTGAGAGCAGTCTCTTGTAGTGGTGAACACCCCTTATTTCTAATTTAGCCCACAACGAATTTTCATCATGCATTTAGGCATAAATTCTCTCAAACTTTAGTCCAAAATTGATGAGTCAAAATAAAATAAAAGTTGTAAATTTTATCGCATTAGTCTAAGTCATGGATTGAATACAAAATATGATCTAGTCTTTTAGAGAGTGAGTTTAGGATTCTAAATTCTTTCTTAACTGATAGCAACCTAGTTATCTTATATTTGCATAAGACTGACCTAGTTATATACGCAGATCCATCAGCCTTAGGAGGCCTTATTGGGTGATTGAGTTCATTATAGGTGATATTTTTATCTTTCGATATACTACATCATGCATTAATGTCATACTTAATCAATTTAATAAGTACCTCCTAAGATCTGTGTGTTGTCTGTATTACTCCAAACTAAAACACCACAGTAATCATCAACAAATAAAATTTATAATGATAACCATTTAAAGTAGTTGTAGAGGGTAGATCTCATATGCCGTGAATTAAGTATAATAGTTTGTATTTATGAGATTTTGATACAATAAATGATAAATGACGAGCTTTAGATAGGGAGCATGTGATACATTTATCATTATGGTTGGGAACACATAATATAGAGTTGTTTTTGGCTAATATAGATAAAGTAGCAGTAGATGGATAGCCCAAACGTTGATGCCATAGAGCTACAATGATGTTAATGGAGGCTAAACCTCATATGTCAGAGTGAATTAAGTATAATAGTTTGCATTCGTGAGATTTTGATACAAGAAATGGTAAACGATGAGCGTTAGATAGGGCGCACGTGAGACATTTGCTATTATGGTTGTGAATACATAATATAGAGTTGTTTTTGGCTATTATAGATAAAGAAGCAGTAGACGGATAGCCTAAACGTCGACGCCATAGAGCTGGAATAATGTTAATGGATATCATTGCTAATTGAGCAGCGGAGGAGGGTGTAATAGTGCGAATGGAGTAGTTGCCATTATGAAATGGTCCTTTAAGAAAAGGCATGTGGGCCTTGGAGTCCAGAATTGTGTATCCTTGTGCATCAGATTAAATAGAGCAGCTGTTATCATGTGTTAGATGAACTGAGAGAAGTTTGTAGGAGATGTTGGGAACATGAAAATGCTTAGAGAGAAGTAACATACCAGGTGGAGTTGGTAGGATACATTTTTCCAAGTGGTGAATGGGAAGAGTGCAGTTGTCAACAAGGGTGATTTGTTGGGTTTCGTTATCAGATTTAATTTGCCGGAGGTGACCAAAATATGGAGTAAGGTGGGAGGTTGCATCGTTGTCAAGGATCCATTCAATTGAGGAGGAGGTTGAACTAGCGGTGAAGCGTAGTGAAATATGCGTGTTGGGGATGTCGCATTGTATCTCGAGACCTTGTTGGTGTTAGTGAGTTGCAGTAGCCGGTTTAACATAGATTTTGAGAGAAGAGGGAAGGAGGATTCCTTGGCATTGATACGCGGTGGAATTATTTCTTTGCTAATTCATAGAGAGATGGTTGTGATTAGAGTAGGAGTTTCAGCATCGTCCATGATTTTTTAGTGGCCGCAAAGCGATTCTTGATCATGTCTGTAAAGTGATGTAGCTCTTTGGCTTCTTTAGCTTTGTAGGTTAGTCCCTTGGTGTGGAGAAAATAATAGAGGTCTTCAAGGCTGATAGGTTGTGGATTTGTTCAGATAACAATTTTAAATGCTTGGTAGGTGGGTAGAAGACCGTTGAGAATGTAGTGTATGATGTCTTGACTTTAAGTGGTGAACCGCAATAGCGATAGCATCGACCTTGGATTTGGTTGTTAATAGGTATTCAATCTGTCATAGTTTGATCTTTCATGATCAAGTGATAGAACTCATTTTTGAGTTGAATTAAGCATCATCTATTATGAGATTGTAATCGGCGTTCTATAGTAGTCTGGATTTCATCACATGTCATAAGGGATAAGTCATATGGTAGAAGAGGAGTGGAGATTGTTGAGTATGGGGTTGTTGCAAGATTTTGATCAATGAGCATCCGGTTGTTGTAAGCTTTGTTGATAATAATAGATCCATCATCTTGAATGAGCTATTTGGGAGGACAGGGTAGTGATCCATTGAGGTAGCTTGAGAAGCCATTTGTGCAAAAAATTTTGAGAACTTCGAATTTTCATATGGGATGATTTTTTGGAATGAGCTGAGTTGAGATATTATTTTTGATATTGGACATCAAAATTTAGTTGTGGTAGGATTAACGTATTTTCTAATATATGAGACATCGGGTAGTATGGTTTCTTGGCTGATGTTTGAAGGAGTGTTGAGAGGACTCATTGTAAGAGAGGTTAGGCATTATAGTAGCAGAAGAAACAAAGGGGCTTAATGAAAGTGTTGATACCATAAGGTGATGAGTTCTGAAACCATGAAGAAGGTGCAGTAAAAGCTAGATGAAAGCAATAATGGAGGTTAACCTAGAGTTTTATCAACTCGGACTTCTATTCATTGTGTTTTACATATGGTAGTGTGTGCATATTTATAGAGACTGTATAGAGGTATAGTTGATTAGAGAATGTGTCATGGACAGCTAGCTGCAATGGTGCATATGGGAAGGTAACAAAATTCTATTAGAGCATGTGATTATAGGTTATCAATATGGGGGGACCACCTTACTTTTAGTTGTAGTTAATGAGCCTATTTTTTATTATCTAATTGACATTAAATTTGACTTTATAATAGCTTGATAAAATGATAATTATCTATATATATATATATATATATATATGCTCTTGCCCTTGAGCTAGAGAATTTTGTAAATTCTTTTTCTTTATATATCAATAATGTGAACAAGTTTTTGAAAATTTTCTTTTGTTTTTTTAGAAAATTCTCAAGTGACTATTACTTAAGTGAACTTGGAGGCGAGGAGATTTGAAAAAATTACTCATGATTCAAGTTTCCAAACTTGTACTATTATCCCTTAAGTATTTTGGTACTTTGTATAATAAAGTTCTTAATAACTTTCAACATCACTTGCTTCATAGTTGAGTTATTAAGTAGATTAAGCATAAACATCAAAGAGATATACTCGATGACCTAAGCGGCGAGTCACGTCTTCAATAGGTGCAAAAACTGCACTCCGGGAGCTGCCTATAGATTAAAGTCGCTCGGCGTGTCATTTTTGGCCCAATTCCTAGAGCAATACTTGGAGCTCCATTTTCGACCTGAGTGATGAAATCTACTTATCTATCTGAATTGCCTAAATACCAACACTCTATGCGGTTGTCAACTAAAATGTAAGACTGACACCTCATAAGGTCAGTGACTTTATACAAAAAAAAAAGATCAACACTCTGTGTGATTGACAATTAAAGTATAAGACTAGCACCCTATGAGGTCGACGACTCTAAATAAAAAAGACCAATAATCTGTGTAGGCTATTAAAATGTATGACCGACACCCCATGCGGTTAGCAACTCTATATTAAAAAGACCAACACTCTATGCATTTGATAACTAAAGTATAAGACTGACCTCTTGTGATGTTAGTGACTTAATACAAAAAAAAGACTAACACCCCATGTAGTTAGCGAGTAATGTGTAAGACTAACACCCAGTAAGATAAATGACTATACAAAAATATCGACATCCCATGAAGTTGTAACTCATCTTCAACCACTTCGTGCTCACCCTCCTCCAAAAATGGAACAATGGCAGGGTTGACTGGACAGGGTGCAGAAGTTACATCTATTACAAATAAGTGAATAGAATGATTAGAAGGGGTGAGTCAAATGGAAATGTATAAAGAAGTTTTTTTAAAAATAAGTATTAAATAAATATTAATTTTAATTTTAAGTATATATAAAAAAATTCAATTTAGGTACAGTCGCCTCATAAGTGGGCGACTGGTCAGCCACCTCATCGCTGATGTGTCTTAAAGCTAGTCGACCAATTATCGGGCGACTGGCTTTAGGCTGTATCCAGTCGCCCGATAATCGATCGACTGGCTTTGGCCCAAGCAGGCCAATCGCCTAATAAGGGGACGACTTTCCTACTATAATTTTTTTTTTTGAAAAGAAGAAGTGTTTGTTGTACTAAAGTTATATTTGTCTGTAGTCTGCAACTATAAATTCAATCGGATATCAATAATATCAGTAGTACTAGCATCAAATTAATAAAACAAAACTACTTTATATGAACTAGTTGTACAACTATACGAAATACACAAAAGAGTTTTCATTCATATTTTAAGTAGACACAGTTACAAATACACAAAGTACACAATTATACAAAATACACAAAAGAGTATCCATTCATATTTGAGGTAGACCCACTCAAAAATACACAAAATACACATACATCTTCATAAACTATCGCCAACGACAATGTCTATACGCTATTGCAGCACTACCTAGAGTGTAATGTGTAGGTGACTGCAATGGACTATCACACAGCTGATGGGAGACAACATGCTGTCCTTGATCCTGGCCTACAATATTAGAACCCAATCCTAGCTGGGAGTCTCCTAAAGGCACCCAATCTGGTGAAGGTGCAACGTCTATATGGTGCTGAGACTGGGAGCTCTCCTGATCAGTAGAAGGCCCTGGATCAGTATAAGTAGATGGACTCGCACCCATGTTTGCTACCTGTGTAGTTAGAGCTGAGTTGTACTCATGTGATATATGCTCTACTGTGACATGCTGGAGCCTACAATCGCTAATGTGTGTGTGCAATCTCAAATCACGACATATCTTCCCATATCTATTTATAGCCAATTGAAAGTCTGAGTCACCTGGATGTCAAAAGAAAGGCTGGAAAATATCCTCCATCGCTAAGATATGCTCTGCCTATATTAAACAAGTGTAAAATGTTACTATGAAAAACTATAGACAGAGGTACCTAAGAAAATTTGTAGATTGTAATATTATCTTACATAAGCTCGCTCGGTAGATGCTTTGGGGTAGTATGTCATCAGGGGATCAATAGGCTCCTTAAGGAAGTACAACGAAGCCCATGACTTGAACCATAATATATATTGGTGAAGGGCTTGTTGTACATCTCTATTAGTGTCATCTACAATGACAATGTGATCTCTCTAAGCCTCTCAAGTAGCGATGTGTTGCTGATGGTACTGAACCCAATCGATATCAGCTTTCCTTCGACCATCAACTCTTTTGAAATTGGGATCCACGGCATGACATCAATGCGTGGTAAGTGTCCAAACTAATGAAGAACTCTGTCAAGAAAGTGTCACTCCACCCTTTTCCAGTTGATAAGGGGAACACATGCTAGTCATATAGCCTTGTCCGCAAGATAAAACATCAGATAGGTGAGCTTTGGTCAGAATATCATACGGCTCCCAAGTAACCTGCATGTATGAGCGATTGTTACTCACTAGTGTGGTAAAATTTAGATAAAATAGGCTTTAACATTTAGGAGTGATACCTGGCTCAGTAGTAGTCCATCAAGCTCATCTCAAAAAATCTTGATATTTTTAAGGGCATCTAACGCACATACTATTCATTCCACATGAGTAAACCAGTTTTCATGTATAAATCAGTTATCTGCAAATCAGTATATTAAAGCAATTGAAAATTAATTTAGTTTCCTGACCTGAAATCAATGCTCGACCCATCAAGATCCCTAAGATTGGGGAAATGTAATGTTGGTCTCCAATATGAAGTAGCTCACAAGACTAGGTCTAGAGTAGCTGAAGACAACCAACTATGTTGGCCCTCTTTGGTCTGGTTAACTCATGCAGCTCCCTATAAAGTTATGCCAACACTGCTCTGCCTATTGAGAATATCGTAAATGTATCTAGATCTTCTAGTAAATGGAGGTACTATAGGTGTACCTCTGAACCTGAAGTATCTGACAGTAAGAAACTCCTCAAAAGGAATAGAACATATGCTCATAAATATCTGTTAAACTCATATCTGTGAGGTCTATATAGGACTCCCTGAAAAATGTCTAGCATAGCTACCTAAGTGGCATATAGGTCTGCGCGTGTACCTGACCCATTCGAAAAGTAGAATGGACTACTGGGTTGACGGGATCATGATATACAGTGTCTGCAATGGGGTACCCACCTAGTAACTCATCACAGCAATCATATCAACTTTGCCCCCGCTTCCCCTCGCCAACTGTAATAGGTCCAATGATCGGTGGTCCATCTACATGCAAGCCCAAGATCATCGCAACGTCCTGCAATGTCATAGTCATCTCGCTTAAAAGTGTTGGTCTGAGAAGACCAACGGTCAACTAATACTATCAACAAGTGATGGTCAAGTCGAATGTATCGCATCTGACTAATGCAATACAGCCCCAGTGCGCAGAGGGCAGATGTGAACCGCGGGCAGGTAATGGGTCACTCCCTCAGCATAATGAGATGTGAAGTTGCCTCCAAAATAGTGCCCTGTAATAGAAAGAAAGCAATGCCAAGTCATGTTATCAGTTAAAATATTTTGACAAAATGTACTGGCCACATCATCATTACATATACCGTTGTAACTTAAAACTAGAAGTGATGACTTAGCATCCTAATGTGTGTGTTTAATCTTTATGTGGTATGTCTTAGCTAGGCTTTTGAATTATGATATTCTAAATTTAGAAAAGTTTACTTTAACATGATGGTGATTTCATTTTAAGTTATTTAGAGGTTTGCAAATTTTAATGTAAATTTTGTTTATTTTATTTGATATACACTTAGCATCTAAGTGTTGTTATAAAGAGAAGAGGGAGGCTTAACCTCTTTCATCCCTACCTTAGATTATTTTCTAAAAGCACATTTTTATGATTTAGTTTCCTTTAGTGAATAATTTATTAAATCTTTTATTAGTCCTAAGTTTATGTTAGTCTTAAAGAATCTTACTCAACCTGAAAGACATCTTAAGATTAATGTGGTTGAATTACCATCACATTGAACATGTTGAACCTTTTCTTTTCATCACCCATAACATGTATATGGTTTAACACTTAGTGTACCTATACATGCAACATATTTTGGCATACTTAAATGATTATGAATGCATATATTTTTAGTAGAGAAGAGGACTTTCATTCTTTAATCAAATACACATACACATGTATAAAAGATGTAAGTAAGTATGTGTCGTTGTTTAAACTAGGAAAGTGAGATAATCAAATGACCTTTTTGGGCTACTTAAAGCCCCATATTCTCATAATATCAAGACTATATACTTATTATATTAAATATATATGAATATATACACAACTATAAGAATGAAAATCATGAATAAGATTATATTTTTGGTTGGATTATTTATACATGTAAAGTATAGCTTTATCCAAATTCTAATACAAATATCCATAGGAATGAAATTAAATAAGTACATGCTTTTGTTAATCAGGGAAGTGAGATAATCAAATAATCTCCTTAGGGCTACTTAAAGTCTTATATTCTCAGGATGTCTAGGCTATATACTTATTATCATTCAAGCATATATAAATCTATACATGAACATAGTAAAGAAAGCAAAACTTTGACATACTTAAGCTATAAACACATGCAAATATTATGTATATTCATAGCTACTATTACTCAAAATGTTCATTATCAATTTATAATTTTGAAAATAATTTTAAAATTTATTAGTGATAATAGCCATACATATAATAAGATTAAGTCAACACATGCAATTTTGCATAAGTAATTTCATTGATCATTTAATTTTGAAAAATATGGATGCATGATATCACAAGACATACAATATTTATGACCATTGAAATGGAATAGCCAAACATTTCCACATAATTTATTCAACTACACTAATTTCGATAGACAATCGCATTAAATAAAATCACTTAAGGAAAATCATAGCTTCTTATTAATTTTGATTTTTGGATTTTTAATTAAACTTAAAGAGGAGGAAATACCTGCTACTTTTTATCCCATCCCATATGGATGATTTAATGTGTTTAAGGAAAAATAATTAGATGAATTTTATGAATTAATTAAGTTAGAATCATTAAGTAATTCATTTAATCACCCTTCTTATACTTCTTCTATTTAATTAATCACTTATTGATGAGCCTCACATGATATGCAAATGAGAAATTAAAATTATAATGCTCCTAAAGTACTTAATGTAATAGGCTCATGCTTAAGCATTAATTAGATTAAGTAAAGTACTTTTATGATTTTATCACACCAAAGAATTAATCATAATTTTCTTAAGAGCCTTTATGTTATTAAACACATAAAGAGGAACCCATGGATTGAATGTTAATTATCTAAAGTGATTACCATTTTAATTTGATTAATTTTTGTTAATGATTGCTAAATTAATCTTGTAATTAACCCATATATTAATTAACATTCCTTAATGAAAATGAATTTGGAAAAGCATTAGGAAAGAGGTCCTAATCACTCTCTTTCTCCCTCATCATCTCACTATTAATCAATGATTAATGAAGTTTAATTAATTAATTTTTACTCTTTGGGATTTTAAATAATCATTAAATAAATTAAGTGGGTAATTAAGATTTGAATTTCAAATTCACCTAATCACATAGCCAATAAATCTCAAGAAAATCTTGGGAGGTAGATGTCATCCCATTAAATCAACATGCCAAGTTTGGGATTAATTTCCAAAGTAATTAAGGCTTAATTAAGCTAATTAAAAAATATTCAAGCTTTAATTAAGCCATATTCACTATTTAAAACCTAATGAGATTATTTTTTATTAACTTCTCCTCTATTTAACATTTCCAAAATGGGTTTATTTACATTTTTTAGATTTTTCTATAATTATTTATGATTTTATGAAATTTTAGAGCAATTAATCACATTTAAACCCTGATTAATCCCTAATCTCATTGGCGCCATACAAGAGCTAACGTAGAAGCACTTTCCATGTGGCAATGTGGGATTGGCCTCTTAAATGATTCGATGCGGTAACTGAGTCAGCGGCGCTGATGCGCTTTCGTCGTCACCGTCCAATCTCAGATCAGATGGTGAGGATTAATCTTACGGGTCCTAAAGGGAATAAATCAAATTTCTAATAGGATTAAATCACAGCCATCCATTCCAATCATGTTGAACAGACAACTGATGATCCGTCATCCCCCGAGCAACGGAAGACGGATACTGTCCACCCTCCTCAGCTTGATCTGAGCTTACCCGAGCTCATGAGGTGTCAGGATGGACTCTAAAACCTTCAAGAGGGAAATCTAGAGGGATCCTACAGTGAGATTCACACAAATTCACAAAATTCTTCATAAAACACCAATACCTAGGGGATTTTCTAGGGTTTGCTGGAGTTTACCTCACCGGAGCTCAGGATCGATGGTCTATCGACTGAGGTAGCTTCATCTTGAAGGGACAAAGCCCTATTGAGAAGCTCGTACAATGCCTCCTCGCCAATGGTTCTGTGGACCAAGCGCCGCTGAATTCCTTACCAGAGTTGGTCTTGTATGGGACTCTGGTGCTTGAATATATCGGGGATCGATTCGTTCTTGATTGTCAGAGCTAGGGGAAGGTACGATTGAATTTAATATGGAATTGGTGGAGTTTACGTGAGGTTGGATGGAGTTAAGCCTTAATTTTACTTGATTTTGACGTCATCGGCGATGGGGAGGCTAAGGGAATTTGGGGAAAGCTCAGGGAGAGTCATTTCAACTCTCTCTAGCTACAAGAATGACTTTGTGTGTGTGAATGAGATGGGGAGGAGTATACTCTTTTCCCCCTCAAATTGGATGGCCTAGATTGGTTCTGCTTTGGGTAGACGTCTGGTCGGCGTAGGCAATCGGGGACGTCAAAGGGATGCTAAGGTGGCTCAGTTTGACTGGGTGAGGGATTGAGGTGGGCTGTCATGACTTGATCTTGCTTCCCATGGTGATCCAATAAAAGGAGATGGGTTAGCTCACCTCCCTTGACCTATGGCTAACCTAACCAACTTTGGGTCAGATTAGCCATAAAGTTCAGGGTCCAAACTAAGCCAAGGGTGGTTGCCAAGTGTAAAGGAGAGGGGTTGACCACCCAAAAGTGAGTTTTGTCCCATTTAGAGTGCTTTACCCAATGATTATTAGGTCAATTCGGGTTTGTAATGGGTTGGGTTTGATTTAGGTTAACACATAATGACCCAAGGATTGGTCATGCTAAGTTTGAATGAGTTTGGGCTTAGTTTGGTTGGGTTTGGGTTAATTTGACCCATGTAGGTTAAATTGGGCTAGGTTGGATCAAGTTGATCAATTGGTAAAATTACGTCAAACCATGGGTTGGGTTAAACTTAAGTGATGATTTGTGATGTTTAAGAGCAATTGATTTGATTTGATTTGGATTAGATTTGGATTTGACTCATATAGGTTCATATGGGTCAAATGGGCTAAGTTGACCAATTTGATCAAATTGACATGGGTTAGGTGTTAGTTTAAGTTCAATTGATGATTTGAAGATAATTGTAAGTTTTGATTGAATCAATTTAGATTTAGATTTAATTTATGTTAATTTGACCCTTTAAGTCAATTTAAGCTAAATGGATCAATTGGGTTGACTTGATCAAATTGGGTTCAACCAAGTGTTTCATCATGTTCAATAATCAATTTGTAAAGGATTTGAGTCATTGATTTCAAACAATTTGGATTGGATTGAGATTTGACCTAATTTGATCTTTTAAGTCAAATTGGGTTGACTTCGGTTAAAGGGTCAATTGGATTTAGTTTGGCTCAATTGATGGTCAAGTCATGCTCAAGGATCAATTTAGAGTTAGTAGGAATCATTGATTTCAATTAATTGAATTTAAAATGAACTTTGGTTCAATTTTGTTCATATAGGCTAATTGGGTTAACTTGGGTCAAGTGATCAAATTAGCTTTTTTTGATCCAATTGATTATAATTAATCAATCAAGGGTGATCAACAATCATTGTAGGAGGTTTTGGTTGAGTTAGTTCAATCTAATTTAGTTTGAATTGAAGTTTGGCTCAAATAGGTCCTTTAGGTCACTTCGGGTGAAGTGAACTTAATGAGTCAATTTAGTTAGTTTTGGGTTAAATTAGATTGAGTTGAGTTTGATGATTGATTGATGGTTTTGATTGAATTGGTTTGGGTTTAATTGGTGTTTAGTTCATTTGGATATTTTGGGTTCAAATGGGCTAACTTGGATTAATTGAATTGGTTTTGATCAAGAAGTTTAATTGTAGATTTTGAAAGAGTTTGAAATGAAGATTTGAAAGGTTAGGATGATTTTGTGAAAATCAATTGGGTTTGGTTTGATTGAAGGAATTTTGGTTAAGTCCATAGGGTTTGATTAGGATGGGTTTAGGATGGTATTGGGTTTAAATCATTTGGTTTGGAGCCTGAATATGGAATGAGATTCAATTGGGTTTGATTGTATTGGTTTGAGATTTGATTTTGGCTAAAGAGATAGGCATAGGTTTAGTTTAGGCTATAAGGTAGGTAGGTCTCCAAGATTTAAAGCATGGACTAAACCCATGACATAACATCCTTAAGTCTCTAGGCTTGAGTTTAGTGTTAACTTAATCAGTAAAAGTGTCCTATGACTAGGAAGAATTTAGTGTTTAGAAGACCACTAAGTCTAAGATAGGATGAGTTGATCCTCACTCCAAAAGTGAGGTCAACAACTACCCAGCTCTTTCTCTACTTCAGGGTGTACAGTGGTGCCCGGTCACACCGACCTTTTATTCTTTTACGAAATTCCAATATTTTATTGTTATGTTTAGTTTATACAATAGAAATGACATATTTTTCATAGATTTCTTAAAGTGTGATGATTTAATGTGTGGCTTAGATGTGGTAATCTCTTTAGGATATAATTAAATTTTCTATCCTCACTAAATAACTCATAATTAAATTTTAATTCAATTTATAATTTTTATTTTAAAGCCTAGGTCTTTAATCAAAATAATAAAAGATTTAGCAACCCCTTAGTTGAATGTTGTATGTTATCACACCATACATATCATATTGTGCCACTCTTGAATAGGGAGGGTCTCCACTATTGCACGATAAAGGATATGCTTGACTTTTGAGAGCAATATCTTATAATGGAGAACCCTTCTTCTAATTAATTTAGCTCATAACTTAATTTTATCATGCATATAGACGTAATTGCACTAAGCTTTGGTCCAAAATAATTGTGTCAAAATAATCCAAAATTTATAAATTTTTAACTTTAATCTAAGGCATGTTTGCATACTAAACATTATCTAGTCTCTTAGGGAGTGTGTTTAAGACTTTAGCTATCTTCCTAATTAAATAATAGCCTAGCTATCTTACATATGCGTAAGATCAGCTGACATAGTTTTAAAACGTAGGAGGTGTTAGCTGACGGTCACTCCAAGCAGTTGTAAATCTAGAAGAGTCGGGATGTGTGTATTCTCTCTTATGGAGGTAAACTATTATATCCCATTTTTCTCGATTAGACTTAAGTTATGCTTCTAGCTTGTGCTAAAGTATTTTAGATTTAAGTTTCAGTAGTACTTATTTCCTTCAGGCTACAAGTATAAGTCCTCACCTCTTAGGCATTTTCATAATTTCATGTTGTTTAACTATAAGCCCTAACATTCTAATAAGATTTAAACTTAAACAAAAGTAAATTCTCTCTTTCAAAAATATAAAGCTTCATTATAGGATAGATCAGAGCATCCACTAGGCTTCCTAATATCTTGGGTGCTCCCTACTTATCTTTTTATGTAATTCATAAATAAGTCTTTCTATTTGAACTTTCCCACTTGATTTTTGACAAGTACCTAATCCTTTAAATCTAGCTTTGAAATCTTTGGAGATACTTATTAACTACTTTAATCGAGGGTATTCTTAGGAACTCATTTCCTATGATATTAACAATGAGAGCTTACTTCAATAAAGAACTAAAAATCTGTCATAAAATAAATCCTACTTTACTTATTTATATGAAGTAGGGGAAAGATCTCTAGTATAAACATAGACGCATGTACCTTAGAAGTCCTTATTAGGTGATTAGGTCCATTGTAGAGTGATATTTCTATCTTCCAAGATAGTATGTCATGCCTTAATATCACACTCGATAACTTTAATAAGTTCCTCCTAAGATCTGCATAGTGTCTTTACGGCTCCAAATTAAAACACTGTAGTGATTGATTAGAAGCATTGGTTTCAACCAATTTGGTTAGGATTTAATTTGGTCAAATTGAGCTAACTTTGATAAAGATGTCAAATTGGCTTGGTTAGGGCCAATCGTTTGTAGTGGAGTGTCCAATAGTGATCTACAATCATTAATGAAGAGATTTGATAGCTTGGTTTGATCTAATAAAATTTTGATTGAAGTTTGGTCTAATTGAGCTTTTTAGGTCACATTGGGTTACGTGGTTTAGTCAAGTCAATTTGGACCAATTAAGGCTATGGATGGTTGGAATATATTCATTGATAAATTTGAATCTGATTGGTGGCTTTGATTGTAGTTGACTTGGGTTCGATTGAGTTTTTAGTTTATTTGAGCCTTTTAATTCAAATGGGCTAACTTGGACTAACTTGGGCTAATTAAGTCTAATCGATTTAATTGGCTTGATTGTAAGCGTTGGAATAGTTTGGAATGATCCATTGGATAATTATAATAATTAAGAGGAATAAATTGAGTTTGGTTTTCTTGGATTAGTTTGAATGGAGTGATAGGATTGAAGTGGGTTAGCTTAGGTTAAGATTCAAATTAATTTGGCTTGGGGCTTGGATTGAAAATCAAATTAAATTAAGGTCAATTGATTTGTTTGGGGTTGAGGTTTCAATCATTTGGTTTATGTTCAAATGAATTGATGGGTATGAATGCCGATTTAGGCCTTAAGGTAGGTTAAGCCAACTTGCCCTAAGGTAAGTTCTAGATCTAAGGTTTACAAGTCTTTAGGTTTGGGTTTAGTATCTCTTTAACTACTAGAAGTATCCTAGCATTAAGGAAACCTAAGTGTCTAGATAAATCATAGACCTAGGATGGGAGTGACCAATCCTCACTCAAAAAGTGATGTCAACAAAATGACCCCCATTAGGTGAGGTATAACTAACGAGGCACACCACACATATTGGCGTTGACCTAGATGATTAATAGCATCCAAGAAGATCATGAACATTAATGAATACTATTTATACCTAAATGGAGGGGTATAGAAAATTCATACCTTAGTTTTATTTTGTTTCATGGCAGGGGCATGAAAAGAGAATTACTTGAATTTGATCTAATTTATTTGAAGCTTGGTTTCGTGTCAAGGTGTCAAGGATATGAATGTGTGTGCGTGTGCGGGGGGGCTCCACTAAAAATTGAATCATGCTAAGGGAATAAATGTGGATTTGTTATGAATGATTATTTGAAGTTTGTCTTCATGCTAAGAACACAAAGAAGAATCCACTGGGGATTGAATCATGCCAAGGGCATGAATGAAGATTTGCTAGGAATTGATGGGATTTGAATTAGGATTAATTTGATTATATTTAGTTAATTTAATTGATTTTATTTGGTTTAATTGGTTTAATTGATTATGTTGAAAGATTTTGTTTGATTCTTGTGATTCATGTTGATTTGGATTTATATTTGATCATTGAAATGGAAGTGGTCCATGTCAGTTTATAATGTGCCACACTATGGAGGGGCTATAAGAGCATAGACCTACCTTAGATTTATTAGTCCAAATGAGTAGTCCACTTATCCACGGAATGACACTACTCAACCTAAAGGGGCAACCACTATGAGAGGAGTCATAACTACTTAATCCAAACATAAGATAGTCACTTGATAAAGGAGCCTCAAGGGCATAATCATATCCTTAAACATATGAAAATGGACCCAGTAGGCATGCGATGAGTCAGACTACGGAAGGGCTGTAAAGCCTGAACTTACCTTTGACTTACTAACTCAAAGAAATAGTCTACCGGTTGTATAGTAGAGACTATCTGACCTATGGGTTGCCTATCAATTTGTGGTGGTCAAATAAGGAAGAAAGCTTAGGGATGCACATCTTCCAAAGCAGAATTAACCATCGAGGTGACTCGCTGATCATGCAACAAGTCAAACCCGACCTAGGGTGACTATTAAGTGAAGGCATTTAGTGGACTTATCTCAGATTAAATAGTCAAGGAAATTCCTATAGGGAGTTTTGCTAACACTGCCCAAAAAGGATGCCTACTTGCGGAGAGGTGCTGCTAGGGGTCTTATCTTAATCTAGAAGAAATTTTGATTGATTTATTTGTTTAGTGTGGACCTTGTTAGTTTACGATGGGCCACATTGAAAATGAGCCATAGGGACTTTGGTCTATCTCAGATTTTTTGGCCCAAGGGATAGTTCATACATCCATAGTACAAAGCTTCCAAGCAATGGGGTGGTTACTAAGTAAGGGGAACTATCCAATCGGTAGAAACTTGGGTCATGTCTAGGTGGGGTCGTGAAGATGTGATCCAAATAGAATGCCTACAGGGAAGGTGCATTTGGGGGTCTTATCTTAATCTCTGAAATATATAAAGTTTATCAACATACGGTGATCAACTCAGGGAGAAAGCACAGGGACTCACATCTTCTTAAGAAGTGCTATACACTGAGTGGGTTGCTATCAGCATGGAAAACACTAGCCAACCTAAAATACCTATTTGTTTATGATGATCAAGCTAAGAAGCTTCAAGAACTCATATCTTCCAAAGCATAACGATCATCGATAGTTTGTCATCGGATAGACAACTACTATCCCGACTAGGGTGATTACCAAGTGGAGGGTCACAAACGAGAACTGAACCCAAGCTTGAAGTAGTGATGAGGAAGATGAGCCACTGAGGGTCTTACCCTGATCCTCCAATGTATTTTTGGACCCACAGTGCATGATGGCTAGCTCAAGAAGAATTATTGGGGACTCACATCTTCTTAAGTATAGCCAACCATCAGGGTAGTCTATTAGTCATGCCATAGAAAGTTCCAATTGATAAAGTGCCCATCGGTTTGTAGTAGTCAGGTTAGGAAGAAAGCAAGGAGACTCACATCCTCCTAAGCAATATTGGCCACTTTGGAGATCCACTAGCCAAGTAGTGATCACACCCGACCTACAACAACTACTAAGTGAGGGTTGCTATTTTAATTTAAAGTAGTCTGAAGTAATTAGATTTGCGGTTGTGGTTCGTGTTTGTATTGTGCTTATTAGAGTGGGATGCTCCTTGGGTTCTCTTACACTTATCTTAAACACATCAATAGTTTGTTAATCGAAGACATTCAAATTCAAAGAATAATTTGATTAAATGGAATTTTCATTGATGAAGAGATGGAGATGTTATAGTGGTAGTGTTGTGACATTAGGTGCAAGTCATTAAAAAGAGTGAGCGATTCAGATATTTAGGCTCTATTGTTCAAAATGATGGTGAAATAGATAGAGATGTTATTAGTAGAATTCAAGTTGGATGGTTGAAGTGGAGGAATGTATCTGGCCTGTTATGTGATAGAAACGTATCGCTTAAACTTAAGGGAAAATTTTATAAGATGGTAGTAAGGCCTGCAATGATTTATGGTGCAAAATGTTTGCCAATAAAAGAGAAGCATGAGACTAAGTTAAGTGTTGCAAAGATGAGGATGCTCAGGTGGATTAGTGGCTTTACTCTTAGAGATAAAATGTGAAATGTGTATGTTGAAAAGTTGGAGTAGCTCGGTGATAAGATTAGAGAGTGCCTTAGATGGTTTGGCCACATAAAGTGAGTCGTCAATGACCGGTTAGAGTAGATGCATTAGATTTTCCTTGTGTTAAGAAAGGTAGAGGTAGACCTAAAAAGACATGGTTTAGATGTATAAAAAGTAACCTTAGTATACTTGAATTAGATGAGAATTTGACACATAATAGGACACAATGGAGACAAAGGATTCATGTAGCCGACCCCACTTAGTAGGATAAAGGCTTATTGTTGTTGTTGTTGCTGAAAAGATTATTTGAATCATTGTTTATGTGTACTATTTTTTTAGGTAAAGTCTATTGATTGGAAGCATCGAACGTTCACCTTTATAGTTGATTAGTTGGTAGGAGCCACCTTGGTAGATCTTTTCTATGGTGAAAGGGCCTTCCCAAATAAGTTCAAACTTACCTCCCATATCTTATGATGAACAATAATTAGTGTCCTTAGAATTAAAATAAGCTCTCCATCTTGAAAGCTTATGGTGGACTAGCTTGTTATGAGCTTGGATCATTCTGGTTTTATATAACTCGAGGTTCTGACATGCCCGTAGATGTCTCTCCTCTAGACCTTTGAGTTCTTCCAACTGTAGCATTTACTCGATTGTGATTTTATCACCTATAATTATTCTTAATGATAGGAGTTGGATCTCTAAAGGAAGAATGGCTTCAAACCCATACATTAAGGAGAATGTGGTAGATTGTGTTGGAGTTCTATAAGTGGTGTGGTAAGCCCATAAAACTTCAACTAACTACTCGTACCACTATCGTTTGTTGTTATTGAGCATCTTCTTGAGTATTTGGATGAGAGTTTTGTTGAAGGCTTCTGCTAAACCATTGCTCTACGATAGTAGATGGTAGAATACCTCCATTATATATTATGTCTTCCGGCGAAATTATTTATCTGAGTGCTTTTGATGGTGGTACCATCATTAGATATGATTCAGCGAGGTATTTCAAATCTATACATGATATGATTCTAGAAAAATTAGAGTGCATACTGAGCTTTGACTTCTCAGAGCGGAATCGCCTCAACCCCTTGGAGAAATAATTCATCACTGTGAGGATGAAACAGTGACCCTTGGATGATAGAGTATCAATCGGACCCACTATGTTAGTACCCCAACACTCGAATGACCATGAAGCTATGGTCAGGTGTAGAATGTTGGGTGGTTGATGTAAACCTACTCAATGCACTTGACACTAATGACAACTCTTGGTTATGTTCATGCAATCTATGATCATCATCGACAATTAATACCCAAGTCATATAATTTTGACCTTCATCTTGGAACGGTGGTGAGCATAATCTTGAATACACCTCGATCATGATCCAATGGACTTCATGCTTTTGCTAAACATAACCACATATTATAGACCACATAATATAAAGTCATCAACAAGAGCTTAGGAGAGTGCTCTATGCTTGACTTGAAGGGTTTTGGATTTCTCTTGAGATAGTTTACCTTTATTTAGGTAATTAGTGAAATGTTGCCTCAAGTTTAACTCTTCATCTTTTTTGACAATGCCATCCTCCCCTTCAAGAGTGTATTTATTGATAAGTTAAACATCAATAAGAGGTAAGATTTATCTATTATGAACATCTATTGATATGGACTCATCTTGACATGTCAATTATTTGGCAAGCTTAACTAAGGCATTTTCTCCTCGAGGGATCTTATAGATTGTGACCTCTAGGATCTGGACTAGTAACTCCATGGTGTACTTGTGGTAGTGATGGAGTTTGGACTTTAGAACTTTGTAGGACCCGACAATTTGGTTAACAACTAATTGTGAATCCTTGATATATATATTGATGTTTTAGATGCCCAAGGAGATAGCTAACTCCATACTGATAATCAAATTCTCATATTTGGCTTCATTGTTGGTGCAAGGTTTAGACATGTGATATAAGAATCTCATCATATCGTAATCTGGTGTTAGGAGGACAATCCCTACCCCTGTCTTGCCTGGAAGAGTAAATTGTGATAATTCTCCTCTTTGAGAAGATGTTGCACCATCAAAATACATCTCCCATCGATGTGTATTTGCATCTACTAGATTCATGATTTGTTCATTGAGAAGATCATCACTGAGAGGGGAATCTGTAGGGAGAGGGCACACTACCAAGAAGTTTGTAAGTGCTTGCCCTTTCACTGCACACAGGGGTACAAATGTATTGTCAAACTATGAGAAAATCATGAACCATTATGCCAACCGTCTGGATAACATCGGCCGTGTCAGGAGATATTGCAGTGGATTAATCTTAGAAATCAAGTTTACTTTGTGAGAAAGCATATAATGCCATAATTTTTAAGTTGTGAAAATTAAAGCTAGGCAATGCTTCTTAATAGGTGGATATTTCACCTCAGTAGGTATCTGATGATGACTAAGATAGTAAAGTGCATTCTATTTCCCTTCGTCATTGGCTTAGGCTAACAAAGCACCAAGGGAGTTGTCTAATGTAACCGTGTAGAGTATGAGGGCTTTGCCTGGAATAGGGATGGCAAGGACTGGTAGCATCATAAGATATTGCTTGATACTTTCAAATGCATGTTAGCATTTGTCATCCCACTTGAATTTGACATCATTCTTGACTAGTGCTGTGAATGGTTGACATCTTTTTGATAGGTTGGATATAAAAAGTCTTAGATATGCCAACATCTCTTGAAAAGATTTGAGTTGAGTTAAGCTCTTAGGGGGTGGAATTTCCAATATCACTTTGTTCTTCTCTAGATTGATCTCAATACCATGGTATCAGATAACGAATCCTAAAATTTTTCCTGAAGTCACCCCAAATGCACACTTCAGAAGGTTCATTTTAAGGTTATATTGCCTCATCCACTTGAAAACTACTCTCAAGTTAAAATGATGGTCTTCTATTTCTTTTCATTTGAACACAAGATCATCGACGTAGCACTCGACTTGGTGGTGAATGAGTTCATTAAAGATTCGAGTCATGGCCTGCTGGTATTTGGCACCAGCATTTTTTAGGCCAAAGAGCATGACCTTATAACAATACATTCTAATTGGGGTTCTAAAGGTGATGTTTCTTTCATCTTCATGTGTCATCTTGATTTGGTTATAGCTAGATGAACCATCTAAGAAAGAGAAGACTATGTAAGATGAGGCAATATCCACCATCAATTCTAGCATTGGTAGTGAAAATTCTTTTGATATCTAAAATTGACTCATTGACCATTCTTTTGTTAACTTAGATGACACAACTATGTTGGATATTTTTCTTCTCATGAAATCAACATAGATTAATTTCTTGAATTTCAAATTCACTTGTTAATGTTCAATGCATCTCGGAGCTTGGCTTAACATTAGGCCATATTGCTAGTTTATGAACTGTGACTTCAGAAGCTAATCTGGGCATTTCTTCATGGCTTTATGCGGAGCAATCCTTAAACTCAGTGAGTAGCCTAATTAAGTCATTGGTTTCAGATTCATTCAATAAAGAGTTGATGAATGTTGGGTGTGGATTATCTTTAGAGCCCAAGTTGATTTCTTTAAGCTCGTCAATGGTTGATTTGATTTTATTCTTTGAATTCTTGGGGTGTATCTTTGACTTGAAGATCATTTGGATCATCTAAAGTTTCTAAACACCTTTTTGTATGAGCTAATGTGATTTGAGAAGAACCTATTAGAATCATGATTAGATGAAGCAATAATCATCATCATCTATTGGGCCTACTGTGTCGAAGCCTAGTCCCGGTCTTGATTGAGGGTTCTTGCATTTGTTATTTTATATCTTTTCAAAGTACTTCAACCTATGCTTAGACCATGCATGTGGGATTAAATTTTTCTTTGCTAAATTTAAAATACAAGATGAGTACCAATCAAATGACAATTTTATTAATTCTTTAAATGATTCATCCACAAGCTCTACATCAACTTCTTAACTTGAGGATGTTGCTCTTCGGTAAAAGCTCTAGGGCTTAGCATTTGTATATGTTTTAGGAGAATCCTTAACTACTAAATCCTCAATTTTTTATGAGAAATGTGGAGTTAGAGCTACGATGCTCACATGTTGTCTGATAGTTTCCTATAAAAAGGACTCATATACACTTATTCTTTGCTTGGGAACCAAGTCTTCATCACTATCGGGTTCCGTGTCACCTCATGGGGGTGATGTAGAGGTAGTTGGTGTGCTCACTACATAAGACTCATCCTAAGTGTGTAGATGGGAGTGTGTAGATGGATTGTGGAATGAATCTCCTAGCAGTTGGTAGGTATGGAGGTCTACCACCTTTGAGACTCCCTCTGGACTTGCCTTTTCCTTGTCTTGGTAGAGGTCGGGTCATCCTACCCACTTGTTTGAATGGAGTGATGAAATGTGGGTGGAATTTAATCTCATGCTCTATTTTTTCTCTAATGTCTTCTTTTCACTCCCTTTTTTATTTTTCTTTTCTCTCTCTTTCATTTCTTTTTTATTTTTCATTGTGGTTAAGTTCATGCGAGAAGACATTTTGTTTCTTAGGGAGATAATAAGTTGTATCTTCATATATCCCAACCTCATGTATGCGCAAATGACTTAAAATCCCCTTTGACATGATATTCAATCACATCCCTAATGAACTTGATGCGATGTAATGAGGATGGAACTATATTATTCTCATGAATCCAATGTCTCCATAGCAAAGCATTGAAAGATGTATCTAAATCTATTATATAAAATTGGCCTTAGTCTTCCTATCATCTATCTCCAAGGAAACATTGTAGAGTCTAAGGCCCTCTCCTTGTTTATTGAATCCTTTCAACATCATCTTTTCATATTGAAGTTTCAAATGTCAAGGGTTCTTAGATCAATAGTAGATAACTAAGCTAATATTCAGATGCACCTAAATCAACTAACACTTTAGATAGCCTAAACTTGCCAACATCCACTATAATGTAAAGGGATGATTGTGCTTTATTGTCTTTAGTAGTAGATCTTCATTTGAGATAATGACTCCTAGTACTTCTTTTTAAAAACACACCTTCTCTCAAGCTGGATCAATAGTAGATAACTAAGCTAAGCATATCTCAGGGTCAAAGAATGGTTTGATTAGTAACTCCCTTATTTCTTTGGATAAAATAAGGGCATCATATATGCTTAGCTTAGTTGAAAACTTTTAAGATGTGCCAGGACATTGCAATCAACTTTGGGCTGATTCTCCACAAGCATATCCAAGGGTGGAGTATCTTTTTCGGAGGGGCTATTTGCTCACTGGAACCAATGATATGTTTACACTTATCTTAAGGTACTATCCTAGGGGGTAGAACTTTGCCACTTCAGAGGGTAATTTCAAAGACTTCTTGTGATGGGAAGTTTGTGGAAAGTTATACTTACTCATCGGATATACCTATTGTTTCTCCTAAAGGATCATCAAAGTCGGATGACTCCAAATCTATCTTAAGTGGTGAACCATGGAGATTGAGAAAAGTGAAATCTATTTTTGAATCTAAATGTAATTTATCAGAGTTATTTAAATATTATTATTATTATGACTTGAAGAGCTATCAATAGAAATCAAATCACTGAGGTCATCAAAAATAGACAAGATGTAAATGAAATTATTCTTCTTCATTGATTCCTTCAATTTAAGAGGAACATGATATAAGTCAAGCAAAGTAAGTGGGTTGAGTGACTTAGTGCCCTCATCTGTGGATACGATGCTCCTGCTTATGGTGGCAGAGCTAGTAAATGTGGTAGTTGCAATAGTTGGAGTGAGAATACTGGACTCGAACGGTGGTGGTGCTATGGAACAATCCTAGGTAAGTGGTGGTTATTAATGTTATTGGGACTTTACCTTCCCTGAGTTGTCTCTCATAATTGGCAAACCTTCCTTGGTGTTGGAGGTTTGAGCTGAGTCAAGCACCTACATAGAAAATTTTTATGATTTTAGAGATGATCTTTTTAGAGATATGGGATAAGGAGATATCTTAACCTTTTATTGTCTTGAGAGGATCAGATATCTCTCCAAAGATTACTTTAATGGAACCTAAAGGTTGTTCTATAAGGTATTCTTTGGGGATCACTATGGCTCATGACTTGTAGCTATGCTCAAGTCAATCCTTGAATGTAAAGTAATCATCATGATATAGCATGCTGATAGGGGACGAGTTAGGATCATCACTCCCCACTCACTACCGGGTTTCTAGGCTTGGGTCGCTAAAAGTCAAGCTTTTTAAGGAGATTTTCGAAGATTTCTTTGACTATCTCTCTCTCTCTCTCTCTCATGAATATAGTTTATTGAGTTTATCGGTACTAGTAGATGGATAGTAACTACCAGGTGGTGGATATTGGTACCACTGCTATGCAAGGTGCTTAGGTGACCCTTATGGTGGCCCAGGTAGTGAAAGAGGAGGTAAAAGTGGAAGCTGTTGAGCTCTAGGACTCTCAAACTATGCTCTCACTGGCTGTTTCCCCTTATCTAATGTCCCTACAACTCTTCTTCTCAAATACTTCTAAAGCTTGGGCTTGAATGATTGGTTTGAGAAGGGTAACTGCTTGGCTTCCTCTTGTAGATTGACATTCTTGCTAAAAAGTTTCTCAAATGTCTTAATAGTGAAGCCCTTAAGTATGAAAGAAAGAAGGTCATGAAAATTCTTAAGAAGAATTTTAACGACATGCTATTTTTTCAGCTGTGGTTTGCATTTCATACTTGTTTTGTTACGAATATAATCAATAAGGGACTCATCGATTTTTGTTTCTCTGCATTAATGTCCCCTATAGTTATTCTCTTCTGGGCTCCTATAAATCTCTTAATAAAAGGATGTTCTAGTTCTGCAAAAGACTTCATCGAACTGTTGGGTAGTTCAGTATATCAATCAAAGGCAACTCTAGAAAGATTATTGACAAATTTTCTGAAGAGTTTGACATCACTGCCATCAACATTGTAACAAATGGCCCTGAAGCATGCTATATGCTTCACAGGGTACCCAACAAATACCTTGAAGGATGGTGGCACAAAACCCTTGGGATATTAAACTACATCAAATTCCTCTGGATAAAATTTACCCCTTGGAACTGATGTGCTCCCTTGGGCCTATGCCAACACTTCCTTCACTTATTGCTCTACCATTTACTTAATATCCTTCTCATGAATAGAGGTTCTATCGATTGTCTTCTTATGTAGGCTTCTGGTATCCTTATCCATTAGAGTAGTGCTTTTAGGACAGTCTAGGATGTGTACCAATTCAGGTCTGTTGGCCTCCATAAGAATGGGTTAAGGGATAGGTGTTTGATTTTACATTGCTAAGATTACTACCATCAACTCCACCCTCATCTCCATTATAACAATCTGGTCATCCTTGAGCTTGATCTATTGGAGAAAGCATTGAGTTAAGTCTAATGCCTCACCTTCCTCAACTACAATTCCCTGAGTTTCTTGGTAGCTTGCTCTCTATGCAAGGGCCCTCGAGTATCAACCATATATAGACCTCCACTACATCATCTAGGTCATCCTCATCGGTATTGAAATCCACCATGCCATTCTCTTGATAAAATTGGTCATCCCGACTATCTCGCTTCATTGCGATAGTCCTCCAAGATGTCATTTAAAGATTGGTCATCTACTATGTAGAGACTACTTGGGGCATATATTGGGTAATGACTCTTGTGGAATGTGCTCCAAAAAGGTGATGTGCTATATGTCTTGGGTGAGAGAGGTACTAACCATGATTGGTCCAACAATAATAGGGGCCAACACGAAACTCCCTTCTCCCTCCTTCTCTTATTAGGATGGTGGAGAAACTACGACACTCTTGGGCTGCTCCTTCCTCTCCACCATTGGAGCAGGAGGTCGAGTAATAGACCTCGCCCATCAACTAGAGTGGTTGGGGTGTGGTCCTTGGGACATAGTCGTATCACCAAGAGGGATGACTTCTCTAGATGTCGACTTATGATACTTGGTAGGAACTTAGATGGTGAGACATGAATTGGTGATGGTGGCCAAGCTGGAGTGATGTGATCATGGCCTCTCCATCAAGATCTCCTCCGTAGCTAGAACCAAGTAAGGACTATCTAGTCTAAATGATGATTTGATCAACTAGCTAATTAGGGTGGTGGTCAACATTAGGGTCATCAATTAAATCGAGATTAATCCTGTGATTACCAAGGGATTAAATTGAGATATCTAGTTTGAATAATAATTGTCGTCCGTTCTAATCACATAAAGTTGTTGATAGGTGTTCCGTTGTCCTGCTAGCATCAGAAGATGGACACCGTCCACTTTACGACCAATCGAGCTTAGCTTGACGATGAAATCAAATTCAAAATGATCAAGGAAGTGATCTAAAGAGATCATATGGTGGAAATCACATGAAATCACATTTCATTTTAAAAATGACTAACACCTAATGGCCAAATGTATGGTTGCCAAATTTTTATCTCTCGAGCTAGAGACCGGCTCGACAACAAAGACAAAGGTAGCTTTGTCTTGAAGAGATAAAGCTTTGTTGATAGGATCTCAAGCTACCTCCCGATTGTGGACCAAGCGTGCAGAAGTCATCAAAGTTGGTCTAGGGATGCCTTATCATGATTGAATCGATCGGGAATCAATTAACTTTCATTCGCCAGAGTGTGGTGAAGGTGTAAAAAATGTTAATTTAATTTTTGTAAATATTTAGTGAGGTTGGACGGAGCTCTCGTGTAGTGGAGCTTGGTCTGCATGATGATGGGGTGCAGGGGCTCGGGGAAAGTTCGAGACTTTGCAGAATGCTTTAATGGAGGTTTATGTTGAGTTTGATGGATGGGGAGGAGTACTCTCCTGCCCAATTAAACTAAGGGTAGAGATTTGCTCGCCTTTGGCGTCGACCATCTATAGTAGGTGGAGGAGGTGGTTGGGGACTGAAGTGGATATGTGTGAGAGGCTGAGGGAGTGTAGTGGGGAATCATAGAGTGTACACTCCTTCTTAGGTGGACTAATGGTTGCCCATGGGTGAACTCACCCTCTCTTGGTAAAGGTTGAACCCAACAACCTTGGGTTATGTTGGGTCAGTGGTCCTCTATTCAAGAAAGGCCAAAAATGGTTGCCAAGACATGGGGAGATGGAGAACTCTTCCAAATGGAGATTTTGTCTCATTTGGAGGGCTTGGTTCAATGGGTTTAATCCAATCTGAGTTCATCACAAGTTTGGCTCACTTGGGTTGATCCATGGTGACCCAAGGATGAGTCATGTCAAATTTTGTTAGGTTTGGATCACCTTAATTCATGTACATCAAATAGACTCAATTGAGCTAAGTTGATCATTTTTACCAAATTGGATTAAAATAGAAGTTTGGTTTAGTTCAATTGGTCATTTAGAATGAATTAGTACAATTAGTTTGGTTTAATTTAGTTTAGATTTGGATTTGGTTAATATGATTCAATTTGGGTCAAATGGGTCATATTAACCAATTTAAATTGGCTTGGGGGTTAGGTCCATGTTCAATTGATCATTTGTTATTGATTGAGAAGTTGATTTAATTAATTTAGGTGATTTGATTTGATTTGACTTTTAGGTCAAATTGGGCTATGTAGGTCAATTGGGTTGTGTTTACCAAATTGGGTCCAATTAAATATTGGATCATGTCCAACATCTAATTAGTGATTGATTAGAAGCATTAATTTTGACCAATTTGATTTAGGATATAATTTGGCCCAATTTGACCATTTAGGTGAGTTTCATCAACTTGGGTCAATATGTCAAATTAGTTTGGTTAGATCCAATTAATTGTAGTAGAATGTTTAATAGTGCTCTACAATCATCAATAAAGAGATTAAATAGCTTTGTTTGATCCAATGAGAATTTGATTGAAGTTTGGTCTAATTGGGCTTTTTAGCTCACTTTGAATTAAGTGTTTAGTCAAGTCAATTTGGACCAATTGAGGCTATGGATGATTGGAGTATATTTAATGATAAATTTGAAGTTGATTGGTGGCTTTGACTGCAATTAACTTTAGTTTGATTGAGTTTTGGTTTATTTGAATATTTTAGGTCAATGATCTTAGTATACTTGAATTAAATGAGAATTTGACCCATAATAGGGCACAATGGAGACGAAGGATTTATGTAGTGGGATTAAGGCTTGTTGTTGTTGTTGTTGTTGTTGTTGTTGTTGAATATTTTAGGTCAAATGAGCTAACTTGTGCTAATTAAGTCTAATCGATTTAATTGACTTGATTGCAAGTGTTGGAATAGCTTGAAATTATCCATTGGATAATTAGAATAATTTAAAGGATTAAATTGAGTTTGGTTTGCTTGGATTGGTTTGAATGGTGTGATAAGATTGAAGTGGGTTAGCTTGGGTTAAGGTTCAAATTAATTGTCTTGGAGCTTGAATTGGAAATCAAATTCAATCACGATCAATTGATTGAGTTTGAGGTTCCAATCATTTGGTTTATGTTCAAATGAATTGATGGGCATGAGTGTTAGTTTAGGTCTTTGGGTAGGTGAAGTCTACTTGCCCTAAGGTGAACTCTAAACTTAAGGTCATGCCCTATAAGTCTCCAGGCTTCGGTTTAGTGTCTGTTTAACTGCTAGAAGTGTCCTAGCACTGAGGAAACCTAAGTATCTAGAAGAATCCTAGGCCTGGGATGCGAGTGACCAATCCTCACTCCAAAAGTGAGGTTAACTGGCTTCTGAGATTTTTAATGTACTTGCACCTTTTGAGGTTTATGTCTTATGAGATTTTTTTTTAACTTTACCAAGCTTTTCGCTTTGAGATTTTAGTGAGTGGAGACTATGTCAACCACTTTCTCTCTTAGAGTCATTCTAGTGAGGATCATGTCCACCTAGCTTCCAATTCCTTGGAATGCCTCGAGGGAGGAATCCATGATTGATTTTATCTATCAAAAGTTATTTGTGTTAAGTCGTTTAACTTGTTGAAGATGCCAAAATTTTTAACTCTTATTCGAGGTTATTTTGTCAGAGTGTTACTTGATGACATTAACCTGCGTGAAAGAGGTTAAATATTTTGATTCTTTCGAAGTTATTTGTGAAAGTATTACTAGATGGTTTTAACTTGTAGGGAAGAAGTCAAATCATGGAAACTATTTTAGATTGTAGCTAAAGTTACTCTTTAATCTTTGTATAATAAGATAAGGATAACAATTTATCAAGCTATTTTCATTTTAATGTCAAAATGTCCCCCAACTATGACTTGCTTCTCAGGTGATCAATTAGATGATCAAAATATTAACATGAGTGAACTTTTAAGATTAAAAGGTTGTTCCCCAAGCTTCTGATAAAAATTGAAGGATCATAATTTGATGTTTCTTCATTCTTCATGTATGTTACTCCCAAGTAGGATTTTTTTTATCATATATACGGTGCTGCTCTTAACTTTAAGTCAGATTGTCAACCATTTTAAAGATGTAAAGGAAATGTTTCCTACAGTTGGCGTCAAACTATTGCATGCTAGAAACTTCGTAAAGGTAGAGTAGCCTTTACGCTTTAGTTTTGGTGAAAAATTCAACACACACATATAGTAGAGAATAAAATAAGTGACACTAAAATGGAAAGACCCTAGATAAAGGGTGAAAAAATCATCTGTGCCATTATGATATTATGGCTTGAAGTACAAAGTTTCAATCTTTTCAATTTTGGGATTACAGTTGTATTTGAGAAATCAAGAAGATGGGTGTTCCGTGTGATGGAAGTTGGGTTTTGATGGGTCTATGATGAATTTGTGGTCCTTTATCTGCATTCTCTAGCTTCTAACATAGCCTTTTTCATTTGAACAGATTTAGTCAAAATCAAACACTCTATCGATGATTCATTTTGATTCATTTGATGTAAATAGTTTTAACCATTTCTTTATTGATATTTGAATTAAGTTATCTTAGGTTTGTTGGATTCATCTCGTTCGCTCAATTTGACTATAAAACGTCAAATTTAAAAATTCATTTCACCATTTTATTAGTGTCTCGAAGTTTTCATATATAGTCTTTGGGCTTGATTCAAGCTTATTTGGGCTCTGCTTGACCAGATTTTAAGGTGATTGAACTTGTCTTACTGAGTTGTTTAATTTTATTATGTACATGCTTTACCTTGAGATTCGTGTTTGATTTATAAATTTTAAAGAGATATATCAAGAGTTAAACAAAATATATAGCTCCACCGTTTTAGGCTAAAGTTCTTCACTATAAAAAAATTTGATATTGTCAAGTTTAGGAGAATTTTAAATGGTATCATCATAGTAGTTTTTTTAGAAAATTTTTAGAGTCACTATTGGCTAACAATTTTAGAGTCACTATTGGCTAATAATTTTTTGATGTTCTTGATGCTAATAGAAAGAGGTTTCATTAATTTGTCTTTCCATAATTTTATATACCTATCTTCATTTCTTTTTATTTTAATTTGAATATAGATGTGTGTGCGTGCATTTGTCTTTCCATAAATTTTACGTGCTTATAATATTTTTTTCTTCTTTTAATTTGATTTTTAATGCAAAGCAAAAGTTGGAGCTAGAAATTCAACAATTGAAAGGAAATCTACAAGTAATGAAGCATATGGGAGGTGAAGATTCTAACACTAACACCAAAATAGAGGAGCTGAGTGAACTTTAGAAGAAAAATGGAGGAATTGGAAGATCTCGATGCACTTAATCAAGCTTTAGTTGTTCAAGAAAGGAAAAGTAATAATGAGGAAGCTCGGAAAGAATTAATAACCGTGAGTCTCCAACTATGATTTCTCTCTTTAAATACTATATAGCATGCATAAATGAAAGCTAATAATTATTTTGCATGTGAATGTCATCTTCTCCCCAGCTCTAACTTCTCTACGACCGAATTTACATTCACAGGGCCTATCAAATATTTTGAACAGCCGAACTATAATTGGAATAAAGAGAATGGGTGAATTAGATGAAAAGGTATTTTATGGTTCATGCATCAAGAAATATCGAAAAGATGTTGCAGATATAAAAGAGAACTTTGTTCCATGTGGCAAGATGAATTGAAGAAACCGAATGGCATCCTTTCAAAATGGCCACGATTAATGGAAAGCTTCAGGTTTGAAGTTAAATAAAAAATAAAAGTAGAAAAATCTTTTTTTTTCAGTTTTGTTATTGATGCTTTACTTCCATTTGGTAAAAAAAATATTGTATATACTGATTTGAAAATGCCATTGAAGATTAAATATTGGTTGTTATTTTACATTATAAGAGATGATGACAAACTGAATTGAAGGAAGAATTACGAAGTGCTGCTACCAGATTATTGGAGATGAATATCCTGGTAGATATGTATCGAACTTTGGAACAATAAAGTTAGACGAAAAGCTACTCTGAAAGAAGTCATTCAGTATATCCTAAAACGGTGGAAGACAAATAAAAGAAAAAGGCGATGAACATATTAGTTTATATTTCCAAGAACTATTCAAAAAGCAATTTCCTTAACTATTTAGATCATACAGTGGTTCTTCATAGCTACAATATTTCCTTATAAAATCTTTGGTATCGATATGTAAATGCATAAAAAATTGTGATATGTATGTAAACTTCCCTTATGTTTATGCTTTGGAATGCATCTTTGTTCCTTCTATGAAAGATGTATTTCATAGCATTTAGAATTCCCTAAGCTCCACTAGGCCAAAATGAAACTCCTTTGCCTCCTTCAGAGCCCTCCAAGCCACAGTTCGATCAGATCTCTGCAAGTTGGTTCTGGCCTTAATCGATTCCCAATATCAGACATCCATTTGAGTCAAAGCCTTCATACAAGTTGCTCCTGAACCCCTCTTAGTTCGATTTCACGTTAGAGCTTTGTGAACTTAGGTCCTAGCCAAATCTGACTGTTAGATAAATTAAAAGTTTTTTTATCCTTCTCAGTATACGACTTTTGAAACCATGGCAGGGGATCACTCAAATTAGCATCGTTTTTTGATGCGAGCAGAAAACCATACCTCGGCTTAGAACTCATTTAAGTTGCGTTTGAGATAGGTTTGTGATCATGTAGAAAAAATTTCTATACAATTTAAAAATATTTTGAATAATTTTCTTTAAGAAAATTAAATTAAATTAAATTTAAAATCATAAATTCTATAATTATAATTTTAGTTCCTTTATGAAAATATTTATTATTAGAAGTGAATGAGATCTACTTGTTGAATCTTACCTACTATTATGCATTCTTAGAAAACACTTTATAATTAAAACCTAAATCATACAAAATTAAAATAAAATTCTTTAAAATGCTAATCACTCAAGTAGAAATTATCCATGATTAACTTGAATAACAAATTAAAATTTAGAAACCTAAAATACAATGATGAAACTTAATAGGTAGATACTACATAATCTTGTACATGCTAGATTTACTCAATAGGATATAGTCTATAGGCCCTTAATTAGGCTAGGGATGATTTGTTTTCTTTGATGTGCTATGATAATTATTGTGATGTGGTTTAATGTGATATAATGTTTTCCTTACGATAGTCTTAGATGTTTATGTTAGAATTGTTCTATAATGATTGTAGATAATATTACGATTAAACTAACATTATTTTTTTAGGTGGTCCTTCTTAAAAATGAAAGTATTATGTGAATATTATAAATATTTAATCCAAAGAATTTTCATTTAGGTGTTGTTTGTTTAAAATCCCCTTAATCTTGACTAGAAAGACAAGTGGCTTGGTGCTCAAAAGTGCTAAGCATTTTGTGATGATGGAACGTCTAAATGTCCGTTATGTTTTGAAATATAAATTGGTTACTAATCAAGCAATTTATATATGAATTGTAAGAGTTCATGCTCTTAAGGAGTAGTTAACTATATGAGTTTACCACTATAGAGAAATTGAACCACTGAATCAAATAAATTTGAAATCCAAACAAAAGAAAATTTTGAGAATAGATTAGACAAACTCTGAAAATATTTCTATTATACTTTAAATTAAAATTTGGATGGTTCTAATTAATCCTAGAAGTTTTATTAACATACTTGCATCAAGATTCATCCATAATTGATGAATTTTTTATTGATATTTCAAATATAATCCCATAAATCAACTTTGAGTCATTTAATATAATTAATCTTAAGGGGAGCCAACTTTTGACTGTAGATTGGGTAGATTTCATCATGATTGAAGTAATATATACTCTTTAACTATGATTCATTCAAAAAAATTGATTCAATATCAACTATATTAGATATCTTTAGCATAATATAAACCTCACATACATACACAACATAATATTTATCTATGTAATCTTTCAATATAAATGCAATTATTTATAGATTTTTAAGTTTTAGAATCATAAATATCTCAATAATGATAAAAAAATGTGTGGCATTTCCATTTTGGTAAAATTTCTAAAATAATCATCTTAAAATCTGTTTAATAAAAAATCAATAGATACTTTTTTTTAAAAAAAGGGAAATTTCTTATGGTGGCTTTCTTGTGGGTGGCAAATTGGTCATAATTTATAATCAAATTGAATGACAAAGTAAGATGATTTTATCGATACCAAGAATGGGTCAATATAGTCTAAATGAGTTTAAATCAAGCTCAAAGAAGATACATGGAAACTTTGAAAAATTAATTGGATAGTTAAACTGCCTTCAAATTTAACGTGTCATATCAAGTGGCCGAACCTAATGAGCCTAAGATCATTCAAATCATAGGTTTTGGATGATCAAATCATATAAAAAATTATGATCAGGAAATATATATGAATCAAATGGATCGCTTTGGGATTTTGGCTATAATTATCAAAATGACTCTTAGAATCTTTAAAATATGACCATATTCTTGTCAGGGAGGAAGCTAGAAGGGAACTTAAAGAAAGCTCGAAAGAGCCTAAGAAATAAGAAGACTAAAGTTCATCAACACAAATCGATCCCCTATTACAACACCATTATAGCCCAACTTCCGTCATATAGCTAAAGTAACCCGATTCTGAAATTCACACTATCTTATAATCTCGTTATCAGGAAAGGTGAAGTGTTGTAACTCAAAATACATATAGTAGAACATTTTGATTTGCTAGGCACCGTGGTTTTCCACATAAAAAATTTGAAGCTTATAATTCTCTTTTCTACTATATGTGTATATGCTGAATTTTTATACAATATTAAGGCATAAATTTGAACTCTATTGCTACTAGTTCTATGACACTCAACAATATATTTTTTTTGAACTAACTGTTTTAATTAATGAGAATTTTTTAATTTTACATTTATAAAATCAAATATGAATTTTAATTTCTATAAAATATTATGCAAAAAAATTTGGAATAAAATCTCATGACCTTCCACTTTAAATAACATCAATCAGCTGCTCCGACGGCCTCGATTACCATTGTATTTTTTTATTTCAAAAAAATAAAATTTAAAATAGAAGTTATTTTCTTAATTTAGATAAATTTTTTAGTCAAGTTAATTTTACATTCATTTTTTTAAAAAAATTCTTTATTTTATCAATTCCAATTTTCATGCTCCGTGTCCTTTCCTCCCCTACTCTATCACTCGGTGTGTTGAGGTAAAACCATAGATCTGAGCTTGCCATCAGTTTTATGGAATTGCTTGAATATTTCATATTGATCTTTGGGATAATTCAATGGAATTTTTGAAGATCACGAATTTATTTTTTTAATTGGTTGCTAATTTTATGTGATCATTATTAAGGTATAGAGTAACATTGTTTTAGGATTTTATATTATTATTATTGTTGCGTGCCAGAAGACTAGTTGCGGTAGAGTGAAAGTTTACTTTGTTGATTAGTCAAAGACACACAGGTATTTAAAGAGTGGTGAGAACTCTCAGAAATTTTAACGTGGAAAACCTCGAAAGAGGAAAAAATCAGGGCTGGCAAAGAAAAATGTTCCACTATGTATATGCCTCAGTGAATCTTCCGATACGGGATTACAAGATGTTATACAAGAAAGGGACAACAGCTATATAACAACGGTCAGGTTGTCGTGCCGGAAGACCAGTTGCGGTAGAGTGAAAGTTTACGCCTTAGCTTTGTTGATTAGTCCAGCACACACACAGGTATTTAAAGAGTGAGCGAGAGAACTCCAGAAATTTTAACGTGGAAAACCTCGAAAAGAGGAAAAAAAACCACGGGGCCTGGCCCAGCAAAAATGTTCCACTATGTGTATGCCTCGAAGTACATAATCTTCCTGATAATGGGATTACAAAATGTTATACAAGAAAGGGACAACAACTATGTAACCGTGGTTGTAATAGTTCTTGAGTGGCAGTGATGGTGAATCGTGTAGGAACCAGTGGAAATCACGAGGAACAATTTGCGAAATATAAGTAACAACCGCGATATAGACTTCAATGCAAGAGAACGATTAGGTGATTGACAACGGTGAGGTCATGGCGGCGGTGGTGGTTGGCGGCGTCAGGCGGTGGTGCGATCTTCGGGGATCTTCGAGCTTGAGCTCTCTCCTCCTTCTTGCTTGGCTCCTCTCCTTCTTCACTTGGCCTCCAAAGTGTCCCCTCATATGGGTATGAGGCTATTTATAGGGGAGTGGCGTCTGTAAATACATGGAAAATCCAAACCACTCCTCCCATCATGACGGTTAGCGATTCCTTTTGATCATTTGATGTTTTGTTTGGATGCTCAAATGAGGTTGGAATGTGAGATCTTAAGGTTGTTGTTAGATTGCGTCGAGATGCTCGATTTGACTATAAATACTCTATATTTGATAATCATTCGAGGTTTAATTCATGTTCCAAAGTTTAGGCGATGTTTGGTGCTTGATCTTGATTGATTTCGACTTGGGATCAGCTTGCCTTTGCCCTTAAGATTCATGCTTCGACTAGGGGAATTTTGAATGTCATATCAATTATTATTATTATTATTAGAGAGGGAGGGAGAGAGAGAGAGAGAGAGAGAGAGAGAATATGTACTTTAGTTACATTATAATATGTCTATTTATTTATCGAATTATCGAATTTGATAAACAGTTAAAAATCAACTTAATGATTCTAAAAATTAGACTAAATCAATTCACATATGAGGAAAATGGGTTAGGACTAGCAAACTCTTCCTCACAAATCATTTTCCAAATCAAAGTCAAAACAAAAATAAAAATCTCTTTAAAGAATTTTGATTCACTTTAAATGATCTTATTTCATAGGATTGTCTTTAAGAATTAATTAGGGTGAATGAAATCATATGCTTACATTACTCTATCTCTTTTAAAGCATGTTAAATATTGTTTGCCATATGAAACCATACATTCATATATTTTGAAAAATCAAAATAAATAAAATACTTCCTTTATGTCAAATTGCAAGCTTTGGCTAAAGTAAGGATATGAGTAGCTATTATCACTATTAAATCAAAAATTATTTTCGAAACCTATAAATCAAAGATCCTAAATGAAGGTATGCTACTTATAAATACATATAAGCTTCCATGTGATTATAACATAAAAATTTTCTTCTCTTCTCTCTTAACATGGATTTGTATAGGATTTGCAAAGTGTATAGTTCATTTTAAAAGAACATAACACTTACTTAAATCCATTCCTATCCACTTCTATGTTATGACTTAAGAAGGATCTTCACATTTACACATGTAAATTGCATAACCAAATTAGACAAACAAACAAAAATATATATTTTGCATGATTCTTCATCCATTTGTTTTCTTTTTGTATATGCATATTTATTTAAGAAAAGTGGTATATTAGTCGGACATGCTTGAGTTAAAAGTAACTTGTACTTTTATACCCGGTATAGAAAATAATGTCGATGTACTCACTTATGTCTTTCATACATGTAAATGTGCATTTGATTAATGGATAAAAGAATCCCCCCTCTTTTCTACTTAATAAAACCATGCATTCATAAAATATCCAAATTTTCTTAAGCAACATATCTTTGCATTCACCATTAAGGTGTGCTAAATATTTGCATTGCATGTATAGATATGCTTAGGATTTATTCATATACATGATACACATGTTGGGAAGAAATAAATGGTTGTGAGTTTTGTGACAATAATTCACCTTAAATAATCTTATAATGCCTTTCTTATTGAATAGGTTTACTTAGAGTAAATCTAAACTTAGGATTAATTAAAACACATAATAAAAAATTCACTAAAGAAAAATCATTAATGAATCTACTTTAGAAATTACTTAAGGTAGGGAGTAAAGAGAAGTTCTCTTCTCTTTTCCTCTCTTTTCAACACTTAGTAATTAAATGTTGGTTTATTCAAATCAAATAAAATCATCAAAATAAAATTAACAAATCAACTAAATCACTTAAATGAAGTCACCCTCTAAGTAGAATCCTTCATACTTAGAAAATTCCAACTTTAAAGCCTAGCTAAGACATGCCACACAAGCTTTAAATGGCACACACATTAGGCTGAGTCACCATTTCTAGATCTATGTTAAGGCGATGCATGGTTTGATGCCTGATTTTATTTTTTGATGTAATATTTTAGACTGGATGTTATGGTGCATGTGCGTGGACTGGATGATAGGGCGATCTTAGTCTAATTATTATCTTCTACAGGGGATTGTGCTTAAGAGGCGCTGTAATAAAAATATAAATTCTTTTGCTGTGCAAGTTTCTTATACCCCTAAGCATAATTTAAATTAGGATAGGTGCACTTAGTTACCCATGTGTGGGGTGATAAGTCCAACTTATTCATATACATGCTTGGGATTGTGTGGTATGTCTAGCTAATCTCTGTTTTGCAAGTTTTAGCTAGATTTTACATTTCCTATTTTCATGTAATTTTGTAATTAAGATTTGGAATGAATGTTATGGGAGGTTAGGATGAACATTGGTCATAAGACTATGCCTTATGCACCATGTGAAGCCTTGGAACATCCCAACTCCAACCAAAAGAAGGAAAGAAAGAATGAAGAAAGAAGAAAGAAAGAAATGAAAAAAAGAAGAAATGAAGAATGAAGAATGACTCCCATAACATGAATTCTTTCTAAATTATAATTAATTCATTTGTAATCCGAGTTATATAAGGGTGGAGCTTGACTACCCACATTTCTTTTCGGGTATTCCGGTGGAGCCCAATCACATTGGCCTTTTATTCTTTTGCGCTATCTTTATAAAATTGTTTGATATTAATTTAACTTGTTCATTAAGATGGCATGTTTTTTCTAGTTTCTTCATTGATTGATGAATGGCATAGATGCAATTAGGCTCGTGGGGAAAAATTAATTTTCTATCCAATTAATCAACTCAAAATTAAAATTAGCAACTCATAACCTCACCTAAAGCTTAGGTTATAAATAAAGATAAAAGATTTAGCAACCCTTTAGCTAGATGTTGTATGTCTCACATCATGCTTAAAAAGCATCTTGCTTCACTCTTACTAATGGAGGGCTTCCACCTTTACTAGAGAACTTGACTTGACCTTTGAGATCCATGATGGAAAAACACCTCTTTCTTGCTAATTTTGGCCCATAACTAATTTCTCATGCATTAGGCATATGAATCTCATGTCTTGTATCAAATGAATTGTCCAAAAATAAAAAATATATAATAAAAATTTGTATTATATTTAAGTCATTATTCATGCCCTACATGATCTAGTCTCTTATGGAGTGTGTTTAAGGACTTAGCCTCTTTCTAAATAAATAATAGCTTAACTATCTTGCAAAAGCATATGACTTGCCTACATGTATTTAAAATCGTAGGAGGAGTTAGTTGGCGGTCACCTCCAGGAGGTTGTAAATCCAACAGTTGGGTGGTTTATCTTCTCTTGTGGAGGTAAATCATATACCCATTTTCACCTTAGATTTAGGTCCTACCTTAGCTCTTGCCAAAGCTCCCTAGATTTAGGTTCATAGATTGTTGTTTCTCTTCACGTGCTACAAGCAAAAATCCTCACCTCTTAGGAATTTCCATGATCTTGTGTTGTGAAATTATAAGCCCTAGATTTCTAATAAAAATTTAAGTCAAATAATTAACTCTTTTTAATTTCAAATATATAAAGCCCAACCATAGGATATTTTGGGATGCTTGCTAGGTTTCCTAGCATCGTGAGCATCTTCTACTTATCTTTAATAACTCCCTCTTTTGATCAATCCCATTTTGATCTTTTGACTTGTTTGATTTTTTTGTTGAGGAATCTCATTCCATAGATGTAAGGGGAAGAATCTCATCATAAGACAGTCCAAGAGTCCCCATAGGTGATTAGGTTCATTGTAGGATGATGACTTACCTCTCGAGATAACATCATTCCTCAATGTATCGATCACCTTTACATCTGGATCTACGTGGTGTCCAATAACTAGCGTGTATTTTTATCTTCATTTATTTTTTTTAACAGACAGATGAAGATGAAAATAGATTCACATAATGTGTTTTTTTGATTTTAATATTTTTAATACTAATTATTCAATTTAAATTATTCTAAAAGGGCCTAAAAAATTATAACTCTTAATCTAAGGACTAGATTAACTTAAAACTTTTATGGTAAGTGGATATCTGCAATAAATTACTTGCTTAAAAATTCCATTTTAGTTTGAGTTGTATTTTGGAAGTTATTAAAGAATTATTATTTTGATAATTTTCAAATTAATCCTAGAATATCAAATAATGCTTAAAAATTTTAATTTTGTTAAATTCCTCTTTGAAATATATATTCATAAAGGGGTTATTTAAATTTTTTTTTGTCAAGTATTTAATTTATTATAATTTTTTAAAGATATGATTCAAATAAATCAATTAACTAAACTTTTAATTCTCTATTAAACCCTAATTAAGTTAATTTTTAGATTTTCGATAATCGAGAAAGCTTAAATTATTTTTTAGGTTTCTATTTAAGTGTTAGAGTGTTTTGAACTATTTTGACAAATTTTTATAATTTTAATTTAACTAATTGTTTAAAAATTATCTAATAAACTTGAAATTATAATAACTCCTAAACTAGAAGCCCATTTAACTTGAAATTTTATAGTATATAAGGATTAATATTAAGTTCAATCTATAAAAATTTCAGCTTAATAAAATTAGCATTTTAAGATTAATTAAGAAATTATCATTTTCAATAATTTTCAAATTAATCGAAGAATACTCAATGAAATTTGATAATTTTCTGCTTATTGAACTCTACTAAAAAAGGAGAATCTATAAAGGGCTTATTTGCAACTTTTGGTTGAGTATTTTAATTTTTATAATTTTTTAAAATGTTAACTATTTTTAATAATTTTTAAATATGAAAACCTACTTATTTTCCTACTTCAACTAGTAAGTTCTAACTAGGATTCTACCTTATTTGTGTTGAGTAATAATTGGGTCACACTAACTAAAGTGGAGTGAGGAGAAACAATCAATTTATATCTGCTCTTTAGATCAGATAGTCTGGATTAAAGGGAGCTTTATAATAAATTAAAATGAAAATCTAATCGTGCCCACCCATTCTATTCAAATAGAATGGACAATCAGGGGACCTTCTTTCTCATGGTCGGTGAATTAGAGAGAGGGGAGGATGAATTTTATCCCAAAGTAGCGATTTTCTAGTGATATTCATCAAAAATTGCTTTGTTTCACATCAAGAAGTTAAAAGAAAGAAAGTGTAATGAAAATCTAAGAAATATTTTTAGCATCGCATCACTTTTTAACACACATGAAAACCTATAGGTTGCCTATGAGACTTGAAATTTATCTCACCCAAGCCAATGTGGAGTTGATTTTTCATATTGGAGATGATCTTTAGGCTGAGATGAGGCTTTGAAATTAATTTTCTCACATGCCTCCCTTGCTCCAACCACCAAGTGCCACTCCCTCTTCATCGGAATCCGGTTGGCTTTGATGTTTTGTATGTGAAAAGGGAGATAAGTTGATTTTGCATCTTAAGAAATGGAAAAGGTAGAGAAGGTATTTTTGGCACAAAAGAGAGAGTTTGGAGGCTCTTTCTTTCTCTTCTCAATGCTTGGCCAAAAATCACTATAAGAGGTGATTTTAGAAGTGTGACCATTGATGGTGGGTAGCTAGCATTTATTATGGAGAGTGATTGAATGATTAAAATCACTCTAAACTAAGCGAATTGAGTGATGTGAGGAGATGATATGTTTTAGAGCTTTACACTTTCTCCTCTCTTTCCCCTACCCCACCTTGGACTTCTCTTCTCTCTCTCTCTCTCTCTCCCCAAAGCTGAAGTATCAGCTCATACATGGGGAATTGGGATGAAGTTGAGTGTACTAAGCTTGGTTTGGATTATATTTGGTGCCCTTAAGTCTGGGTTAGCTTTACTTAACCCTATTTGGTTTGGGTTGAGTCAAATATTTGTGTGGGCTCCAAAATTTTGCCACCGACCTCTTGACAATCAAGAGAGTATGATTTAAAATATCGGTGTAATTTTTAGAAAGTAGATGGAATAGTAGATAAGACACTACCCAGAGATTTTGCCCTCATTTTGCGAGGACATTAGATCTGGTTCCAGGTTCCCTAAATGAGCAAGCACCTATAGTTAATTACCCCTCTCAATGCTGAGAGAGAACTTTCAATTAAGGATAGTCATTAGGTAGCTTAATGTGTAGCATATAGTAGCAGCATGTGGAATTTTAGAATTTGGATTTGTGAGATTCATCATTATTTAACTTGTAGTGAATGGTTAGGGGAACGATGATGTGCCCGATCTAGACCCCATAGTTCCGTCATCCTAGGTTATCATGGTCCCTAGTCTACATAATCATAGGAGCTAGTCGACCCAACCTGACTGAAGGATCCTTATCAGCAACACATGGGTTATGTCGTCCAAGAAATCTTTGTAAACCTGGGGTGGTGTTTGTCTAAGGAGATAGGCTTAAGTCTACCTTAGATGATAGAGAGTTTTTTTGCCCTATCAGGTGTACCCTATGTTTCACAACTCAAAGGGTAGAGCCATTAGGCAGCATACGGGCTACGGTCATGATCATAATATCGTAGTTCCATTTGGCGATAACCACCCGATCAGAGGACTTTGGTCATAGTGGAGCCTACTGGCCAAGCCACACAATCAGAGAACATGAGCCACGTTAAGATTGATTGAGAGTGAACATAGTATATCAATTGACTTGACTTTGGCTCCTTTGTGAGCTAGAGTTTTCTTAATTTGTTACCTTCAACAAATTATTGTGGAAGGTGGATTGGGTTAGATATTGCTTTAAGTTTTTAAAGATTGAATTTTATTTAACCATTTAGAGTTTAGTGATTTGTTTGATTTTACATTTATATTGATGAATAATGTAGATTAATTTGATTTGAACTTGCAAGAGTATTTTGATGGCAAGTATCCCCTCTGGTTAAAATCACCATTTAACACAGCCATCATCGGGGTATATCAGTTTGCTTGATTATTTAATTTATTATTTTAGATCCTATCGACTCTATTAGTTTAATAATAGAAGATCGGATCTACTATCATATGACAGAATTAGCTTCTCAGATATTTTAATAAGTTGAGATTTTTATAATAATTGGATTTTTAGATTTTGTTAACCTGGACCCGGCACTAAGACCAAATCGGGAAGTAACCCGCGCAGCATCCTCAGACACTAAGTTTAAGCATTCAGCATAGTGTCAGGGCCCATGCGGGTGTTTAACAATTTAGGCAATTTTATGTTTAAATTATGAGATTAATTTTGTATTTATTTAATCTCAACTTAGCATGTAGCCTTTTTAAACAATAAAATTTGTACTTCAAATCTCTATGTCCGAGCACATGCAGGCATTTATAGCTTAGATAATTTCATCTAATTAATGAAATCATTCACTTTGAAAATCATAATTAGAATGAAATTTCTTAATTTTGATTTGAAAAAGTTCTTTCATTTTGCGATTTAATTTAGTGCCTCTGTCGCTTGTGGAAGTGGTACGTGGAGCACGATGTCTCAAATTGCTCTGCCACTGCTTTCCTTTAACTGTTATCATTTCCCCGGGCTTCTTCTCATATATCTTCTGCAGCTTTGGCTTTGTTGGTAGATCTGGAGAAGGTAACTATTTGGCTTCTCCTTGCAAGCTAGCTGCCTTGTTGATTAATTTCTCAAAAGTTTTGATGGTGAAACCTTTGAGCATGAAGGCGATCGGGCCATGGATATTCTTAAGTAGAATCTCAATGGAATGCTATTTAGACAGTTGTGGATCGCATTTCATACTCAAATTATGCCTTCTGAGAATGTAATCAATAAGCGACTCACCATGGTTTTGTGGAGCCACAATGAGATCGCCAATAGTGACCCTTTGCTGAGCTCCAGCAAACCTCTTAATGAAGAGTTGCTCCAATTCAGCAAAAGTCTTTACTAAACTATTGGGAAGTTCATCGTTCCAATCAAAAGTTATCCTTGTTAAGCTACTGACAAAGAGACAAAATAATAAAGCATCAATACCACTGGCATTGAAAAAATTGGCCCTGAAGTGTGCAATATGCTGCCTCGGGTTTCCACTTCCATCGAAACTCTTGAAGGAAGGTGGCGAAACCCTTAGGATATTTGATTGCATCAAATTCATCCACCTAGGGTCTACCCTTTGGAACTAATGATCCTCCTCGGGCTTGAGCCAATGCTTCCTTCACCTGCTGCTCAACCATGAACTCGATATCCTTTTCCGGTATGGAGGTACTATCCACTACCTTCTCATACATACTTCTGTTACATTGCTCTACTAGATGTAAAGTCTTGACTGGGTCCAAGACATGCACTAACTCTTGCTGACTAGTGTCTGTTGACCTCATTTTTAGAATGAGTTCTCAACCCCTTCATCTTAGACATAGGACCCCTCTTAAACTTTAAGAGTTTCTTAGTCTTAAGACACATCTAATGATTAGGTGGACACTCAACCTAGCCCTAGATACTTAGAAGAGTTAGCCATAGGAATAGGTCATGCCTTAGGGGAGTTAGGAAAATTTTCTACCCTTAGCTTAAACCATTCCTCACTTTACTTCATTCAAGTCAAAATCCATATCAATTCTATTTGATTTTCTTAAAACTCAAATTAAATCCATATTATCAAAGTCCATGATTAAAATCTGTGATTGAAACCCATGATCAAAATTCATCAAAAATTCCTAAGTCCAAATTTTGCCTAAGTCCTTAATTTTCCCTTAAGAACTTAACCAAAATTATGACAAAAACCAATTCAAATCTTTGATATTTTATAATAATTCATTTATATCTCTGTTTATATTCACATGTATAAATGAAATATAAATATAAATCAATCAAACTAAATTCAAAATTCCAACTCAATTCATGAAATTTTCCTAAGTCCATTAATTTTCCATTAATGGACTTAGCAAAATCATGATCAAACCATTTCAAATTTATAGGATTTTCTCAAAACTCATTTATATTCTCATTTATATTCACATATATAAATGAAATATAAATAAAAATCAATCAAATCAAATCCTTAAATTAAATTTCCAATTTAAAAATTTTCTAAGTCCCTTAATTTTCCATTAAAGGACTTATCCAAAACCTTAATCAAACTAACTCAAACCCATGGGATTTTCTCAAAACTCATTTATATTCTCATTTATATTCATATATATAAATGAAATATGAATATAAATAAATCAAATCAAACCCTCAAATTAAATTCTCAATTTAAAATTTTCCTAAGTCCTTAATTTTCCATTAATGGAGTTAGCCTAAATCTTCATGAAACCATCTCAAAGTCATGGGATTTTCTCATAATTATTTTATATTCTCATTTATATTCTTATATAAAAATGAAATATAAATATAAATCAATCAAACCAAATTCACAAATTCAAACTCCAAACTCCAAAATTTTCCTAAGTCCTTTAAATCCTTCTTAATGGACTTAGCCCAAATCCTGATTAAACACTTCAAATCATTGAAATTTTCTCATAATCCATTTATATTCTCATTTATATTCACAATTATAAATGAAATATAAATTCAAACAATCAAAACCTAATCCAAAGATCAAACTCAAGTCCATTCAAAATCTAACCTATGCCTTTCAAGAAAAATCTTGAACTTAGCCAAATCATTTTAAAATCAAGCCAAACTCTTGGTTTTCTCTCATGATTCAATCAAACCTATAGTCATGAGCCCATTTATAATTATAAACATCAATCAAACAATGAAAACCTAAGTCAAAAATCAAAGCCAAAACCCTTTCATATTCTTCCTTTGAATATGTAATTGCCAAATGGATCAAAACTCATTTGACTTCAAATCACTTGAAAATAGATTTATATTTCAATCATAAGTCCATATACATGATCGATCAAGAAAAAATCAAGCTTTGACCAAGCCATTTGACCCACTTAGGCTCACTTGACCCAAAGTGACCTAAAGTACCCTTATGAGCCAAATTCTAATCCTAACCAAATTGGATTGAACCATACTCATGTATATCTCTCATCATGATCAACAATCATCATGGGATGATCAATCAATCAAATTGGGTTAAACCAAGTCAAACCTAAGGGTTGACCAAGTCAACACTTAGCTCAAAATAAAACCTAACATAGCCAAATTCCACCATAGACAAATTGGTTGAATCCATTGGTTGAAAACTATACGAACATAAGAGAGAGAGGAAACCTATGCTAAGCATACCTTTATATTCTTTCACATGTAAGCTTATAATTAAAGTATAAGTAGAACACTTTGAGATTTGATATTTAATTTATATGTTTTGAAAATAATTTGGATTTAGTAGTGATAGTAGTCATTCATATTTCTACTTTAGCCAACACATGCAATATTTGACATAAAGTAAAAAATTTCATTTTTAAACTTGAATTTGAAAATTTTGAATGCATGAAACCACATGACATACAAATTTAATATGTTGGGGAAATATTCAAAGCAATGAAAGCATGTAAAGTAGTTCACTTCACTTAAATCCTAAAGACATTCTTATAGAATAAGAAAGTTTAAAATAAATCGAAGTGAATTCAATGTGATTTTTGTTTAGTTTGGAATTTAATTTAATTTTTAAAAGGTGAGATGAGTTTTCTATTCCTAACCCATTCCCACATGTGTTTGATATTTTTTAAATTTTGGATAATTAGATCCAATTTTATGCATTAATTAGGTTAAGGTACGAATTAAGTAACTTAATGAACCCTTACCTACACCACCTTAGAATAATTGACCAAATAATTATGAGCCAATTAGATGACATAAAACTCACAAGGAATTTAAATTTGCAATGCACCTAATAAGAAATAGGCCTAATGCAATTTGGCTCACAATTAAAAGTTAATTAAGCTAAGAGGTTTAGCTTAAGTAATTTCAAAACACCCTTTCACACATATGAATTAGGTTTTGATTTCCTTAATTAAACTTAGGTTGTTAAACACCTAAGCATCTACCCAAAGTAGATTAATTAGGTTCTGGATCTTTTTAGAATTTTTAGAAATTAATCATGGGGATAATTAATGAATTAACCCTTAATTAAGAGAAGATTAAGGAGAGAAAAGGGGGTTTAGGGAATAACTTAAGGGAAATACCTCAAAATTATTCACTAAACCTTCTATCTATTGGATTTGACCTTAGTCAATCCTAATCATAGATTAAAACCACTAATCATACCCTTTAATTATGCTTGATTATATAAGGAGGGTGATTAAGAAATCCATATGCAATTCTCCTAATTAAGCTTTCAATAAATCCCAATAAAATTAATGGAGGCATAAGCCATCCCCCAAAACATACCCAAGAAGTTTGAGATTAATCAAAGGCTTAATTAGAAGGTAATTAGCAAAATAAAGTTTCCAATAAAACCCAAAATTAGACAAAATAATAATTTAAAATCCATTGAAATTAATTTTAAAATTTTGTTGGTTCAATTGTCTTTCCATTGAAATTATTTCACAATTTTCTGAATTTTGTAGGGAGAGTTATGAATTTTAGAAGATCCCAAGATTAATTAAAATTAATTAAGGCATTTTAACTAACCCTACTGCTCATGGTAGACACATGGCGATGGCGGCAGCGCGCTTTACACGCGTCGCACCATGAGGGATTCACTTAAACATCAAATGCAAAATGATGGCTGGCGGCGGATGCGATTTGATCTCTGTCGTCCGATCAAAGATCGGATGGCTAGAGATCTCCTCGCAATTTTAAAATAGATAAGGGATTTCTAAATGTGGGGAATTATCTCGGCCGTCCATCCAAAATGTGCAGATGGATGGCTGAGATCTGCCATGTCCTTCCCCCTTGATTAATAGAGACCATCCATAATCTAGGGGAAGATCCAAGCTCGATTGAGCTTGGATTCAAACCAAATTTAACCCACACCATCTGAAGCCAAAGAGCGGCACATCCAACAGTCAAAACTCTATGTGAATAAAATTTCTTTCACAAAGCTCCACACCACATTGAGTTTAATGGTCAAAAAATCCCATACCTCGCCAGAGGTGATCACCAGCGCTCAATTCCCTTAGAAGAGCTTCGTCTAGTTGAGATGAAGCCTTGCTAAAGTTTTGAGCACTTGAGGTTGGGTGGATTGCTCTATGGACCACCTCCTCACTTAGCTAGCTTGCAGCTCTAATCGAGCAAGACTTCCCTTGCCATTAGAACTTCAAAGAGAGCTTGGGTGCACTCGACTTACCTCTCTGATGGAGTGTGTGAGGGAAATTTGGTGGAAATTGAGTATGGAAAAAGTTAGCTCTTCAATTTTCCTCCCCTATTTTCACTGTTCAAAAATCGAGAATAGGAAAATGGCTAGAGCTCTAGAAAGCTAAGGATCACTCTCTGATCATTCCTTACTCTCTCTAGTACTCAATCTAATGTGTGGCTGATGAATTTGAATTGGATTAGGGGGAGTATATCTCCCTCTTGAAGGATTAGGCGGTTGCAAGCCATTACACCATTTTGATCCAATTGATCACATTAGAAAGGCTATTTGACTTATTAGTAGTGTGCACATGGTCGGTTTAAGTCAAGGAGTGGATTGTCAACCTCCCATGTGCTTGAATTTGAGTGAGAGAGGGAGTTTGAAATTGGAGTTTTGTCGAATGGGGTCAAGTTTGGTTTAGGGACCACAATGGAACACCCATTTGGGTGCACCACTCTACATTAGGTTCCCTTGATTTTAGAGCCTTGGATATGAAGAGGGTATAACCAAATTACTCATAGATTAAGCCAAAATTTGTTCTATGTCCTTGGGGTAGGATGGTCATTTTTCTGATTTTTTTACTTTGGATATGTTGGGTATGTGGAGAAACTAGGTTTGGCCAAGTTTTATGAGATTTGGAATTCATTTGATAGGGTTTGGCTCATGTTGACCCATTTAGGTCAAAATGGGTCAACTGCGGTCAAGTTTACCAATTGGTCAAATTAGGTCAAACTAAGGGTTGCGTCAAGTTCATATGATCATTTGAAATATTTTGGTGGCTTTGGTTTGATTTAATTTGGAATAGTTTTGAATTTGGCTCATATGACTTCATTTAGGTCAAATGGGTCAAGTTGACCTATTTGATGCATTTGACCTATTTGAGGTAGGTCAGTGGAAGGTTTAGGTTTGGTTGGTCATATGGAGTAGATTGATATCTTTGTTTCCAATCAATTTTGGTTAAGTTCATTTGGCTCAACATGACCCCTTTAGGTCATGTTAGACTAGGTTAGGTCTAGTTGGCTACTAAGGCTTTGGTCAAGTTCATCAAGTGATTTGGAATGAACTTGACCCATTGGTTCCAATCAATTTTGCTTAGATCAAGTTTTAACACATTTTGACCCTTTAGGTCAAAATGGGTCAACATGGGTCAAGTGGCCAATTGGGCTAGGTTAGGCTCAAATGTTGGCTTGGTCAAGTTCAAACATAGGTCATGAGTGAACTTAGATCAATGGAGTTTCTGAAGTGAAATTCAGTGGATTGAATATTAACAATTTCTGTTTTGTTTTGTTTAGTAATATTCAATTTGTATGTTTGTTGGAGCTAGAATGATTCTTATAGGGCTTAGGCTAAATTAATATTTATAATAAATAATTAATACTTTATTACTTAATACAACAACAACAATGACAACAAGCCTTTATCCCATTATGTGGAGTTGATTACATGAATCATTCTTCTTCATTGTATCCTATTATGTGTCAAATTCTCATTTAATTCTAACAAACTATAAGCTCAAAAAATAATAATTAAAAATCTATAGTTAATAATATTCAAACCTCACAATCTTTTATATTTATTCAAACACTAAATCACGCTACAACTATGATATATATCATGCTCAGCTCGTTTTTCAACAAACGAGTGAACATAAACTTCTTAACGAGGAGAACACCAGATATTCACAAACGACGACTTTTTTGACAGCCCCACGGACATTTCGTTTTTCACAAATTTTTTTAATAATTAATTTAATCTTAAAATTTTTAAAAATTAAAAAAGGCCAATTTGCTTCGGTGTGGGAGACCAGAAGCTACTGATCCTATAATTTGTTTTTAAATTATTTTATTTACGAAATAAAAATGATATTATATTTGTGGCCTAATTGATTAGGTTTAAAGGTAATAAATCATGAATTTGAATCCTTTCTATTATAGATTTTTTTCATTAAGTGCCTAGAAAAAAAGTCATTTTTATGCTTTTGAATATCTTTACAAAAAACGGTAATTATCTTGAGTATAATTAATATTAATTTATATATAGTTATAAATATTTTAAATTATTATACAATTTTTTTTTTACAATTAATGAGAATATTTTAATACATATTATATTAATCTTAAAAATATTAATAAAACAAATTTAATAATTCTAATACTTTCCTAAAACTTGTGCAGGAAGTAAATGAATAAATTAACCTTTTGCGTGACTTGCAATATTTTTAAACTTTTTATAATACTGATAAACTTCATGAATGCATTTACTACAATAAGCAGAATCTGCTAAGGTATCCCACCAATCAATGCTATGCATAACTCAAAATTGGTGTATTGAATGGACTATTTAATAGGTCCACAAAAAATTGGAACATTTAATAGTAATATATTGGTGTTTTTTTCAATATAAATGCAATTATTTTAGTTTTAAATATATAAAATCTGATAATGAGGAAAATGTGTTGCATTTAGGTATAAACGAGCTGAGGTTGAAATCTTGTTCTATATATTAGAAAATTATTTTTTTGTGTTTAACCCTATTCAAAAATCAAAATTTCATTTTGAAAATTATTTGAAATTTCTCATAACCTAAAAAATACTATAATGAAAAAAAAATCAGACAGATAATAATTTAATTTTTTGTAATAGTTAACCTCATATAACCAAAAAATTTATATTTTTTAATTTTTATTTTTTTTGACTATTATACACGTTTAAAGTGGAAAATGGAATACTAATATGGCTCTTAGATGTTTTTTTTTGTGATATTACAAGCAATGAATAAATGTCTTCATAAACATACGTTATTTAAAAAAAAAGAAATTAATAAAAAAATAAGGGAAGGTATCCCGCCAATAATTTGTAAACTTTTTGTTGAGCCTAGCAAGAGCACATTTCAGCAGCAGAAAGCTGACACGGCTGCCCCAGCTTTCTTTTTTTGGAAAAATTTGAGGGTTGAGCCACTGCCCCTGCTAAGATAATAAGGTATGTAGAGCGCACTCCCAGCGACATCTTCTTAATCACTTGTTTTTTTGGAACAAATATTTAAAGTATGTCCTCATATTGAGTTAGTGAACCTACTCATATTGAGTTTTTCATGAAGAAAATTCATGATACATAAGATAAAGATTACTCTTTTATATTAAACAGTGAAGATAAAAAAAAAATAATGTTTAATATATATTAATTTGTGTTACTAATTAGATTAAATTTTGGAGAGTTTCTTACAAATGATTAGTTTAAATAGATAAAAATAGCACAAGGCTAATTGATAGTTATTAATTCCATGAGCCTTAGCTTATATTAAATGATTGCCATGATTATAAAAATAAATTGCTTGAGCTAGCATTTAAGTATAATTAGAAGATAATTCTAAATATCAAAGACTGTCAACACAAGCTATAAGACTCGAAGGAAGCCCAAAATTCAAGCTAGTCAATAGGTTTTAAGACAGATGCATCAAAATAAGTTACAACAGAGTAATCCCAATCAGAATTGAAAGAGAAACAAAAACATCATCAAAAGATGAAAGCACCAGTCAACAAAACTGATTAAGCTGTTGCACAAAAGATAAAACCAAATTAACTAATCAGTAGAGCACTCAAATGGTTATCATAACTGATAAATGAGCCTTTTACACTCCTAGGACTTATCCCCTTGGTTGCCTACAAATCATCTAGGGAGGACGCTACGACAATGTAGCAGGACAATATATATAATTTAATATATTTGTTTAAAAATAATAAAATTGAGTAACAGCTTATAATTTATATTTTCTTAATTAAAAATAATATATGAATTAGCTTAATTATAAATAATTGAGTAATGTCAATATATATTTATTACAACATCAAATAAAAAAACTAATGATAAATAACCTGTCAAAACATAAGTTTTCATAATATTGTTCACAAACTATAAAAATTTTATTGACTTCAATAGTTTGTAATAATAAATTTATATTGTTTAATAATACTGAATATATTAAGTTCTGTTCTATTTTTATACACAAATTACAAGATGATAAAAATTTGCTACAAATTTTGCACAATTCTTAAATATAAAGTATTTATGACAATAATTTTAAAAAAAAATTTATATATGAAAAGATTTAAGAATTTATTTTGTAAACAATTTAATATCAAAGTATTTTTAATAAAATGTAAAATAAATATTAATTAAACCTTAAAATGTATGCTTTAAACATAAAAAGTAAATGAATCAAAAAATTCTAAATCAGAAATAATTTATTTAAATATTATTTACTTTTTAAATTATTTACTTTTTGATATATTTGTTAAAATATTTGACATTTTGAAAAAAAATATAATGGAACATCTAATCATATATTCCATTATTTTTTTAGAAACCAACATAAACATCTATAAATACCTTAAATTTATAGCCACTGCATAAAAGAATATAAAAAAAATTTTATGCAATGTCAATATTAAATCTGCCATATAGATTTAGCGTAGTTTTAAATTTTTTTTTTAAACTCATATTATCAGCTAAATGAGTCAATGGGGTTATTATTTCTATTATTTATAAGTGTGTTTTTGATGAAATTTATCATTTTAAAAAAAAATTATAAGATATAATCATTTCTTAAATATTAATGTAAATCTCCTCGTAGGATCAGAATCAAGTCTTTGCTTTCAAGATTTTAATCTTTATATTGAAAAAAATTAAATCAGAACTTATTTATTAAATAATAATTTTATTATTTTTAAATAATTATATTATATTTTAAATAATTATATTAAATAATATATTTTCTTATAATAGTTGAACTAACGAAAACAAAAATACTATGAGGAGCTCTAACCCTACATTCCGCTAGAACGAACAAAAAAAAAACATTAAATCTTGCCACATCGCCACCACATGTTGTGTATTTAATTTTTTTTCCTTAAAAACAAATGTGAACAGCTGAAGTCAATTTAAAGCATGCAAGCTGAAGTAGATGGAAAGGAGCTTGATCAGGTACCGCCCTCTCTGCATTTCCTCATGAAATCTCAGGCATCAGCTCTCGCAAACAAGCACTAAAGTCGTCCGCCTGCCCCGAGTTGCCGAAGCTGTACGGCTATCCCGAGTTGTCGAAGCCGGCTGTCCCAGTTGCCCGAGCGATTTCCGCCTATGGTCTTCCCTAGTCCTTGCGGTTGAACGCCTCGAAGGGCGACCATCATCACCGGGGAGAGGGAGTGTGGGGTTCGATCTTTCAAAACCCTCATTTTTTCTCACCTTCCCGCATTTTGCTTCTCCGTGAATCCAACCCCCTGCAGTAACCCTCGTTTGGTTCTATTGTTGCCTGAGATGGCTTACTCAAAGCCTTAATTTTTCATCTTGATATGACACTTAAAATACTACTAGTTGAAGCATGAATCTTGATGTGAAAAGCAAGTTGATCTTAAGTTGAAATTAATCGAGATCAAGCACTTAAAATATCATTAGAAACTTTAAGATACCAGTTAAATCTCTAAATAGCTCTTCAACATAGAGTGTTTATATATCGATGCCTTGACAAGCCAAATCTAATAAGTCTAAGATTTCATAATTCTAAGTTCATTTTAGCATTCAAATACTTAAAATACATTAAATGATCAAAGGAATCATTTTGAGTCGTTCGATGGTGTGGAGTGGTTCGGATTTTGCATGTATTTATAGAAATGTCATTCTTATAATTTATAAATAGCCCCTCATTCTTCACATGAGGGGAGACCCAATCAAAAGGGAGGAAAGAGCTCTAAAGCTTGAAAATCCTCCAATCATAATCGTGTCACCACTCGACGGTCGCGGATCACCCCCGTTGGTTGTACCACCGCCGGCGGCGACCGCCGTTAGCCGCCGCCGCCGATCCTCATCGTCGTCAATTTCCATCGCCGGGTCACCGCGCACGTCACCGGCCGTCGACCATCATTGTCGGTCATCATCGCCGACCGACCATAAGACTCGGCCCGCCGCCAACCATCGATGTCGGTCATTATTGCGTCACCGCCGAGTCATCGACCATCTTCACCGGTCATATCACATTCATTGTCATCGTGACCCCTTTCACCATCTACTACCATTAGCATACAACCTAAATTGTTATAATGTTGATTATGAGATTCTTATTATCATCATTTCTCATACAATTATGTAATCCCATTATTGGGAAGTTTTGTACTCAAAGATACATAGTGGAAGATTTTTTTTATTGGGATAGCCTCATGATTTTTCTCTTTTTGGTTTTTCTAAAAAATTAATTTTCTTATTAATTCTTCAAACATCTGTGTGTGTGCTGAACTCCGAAATAAAGCTAAGGCATAAACTTTTACACTACGGCAACTAGTTTTCTAGCACGCAACAATTTTACGCCGTCTATGAGAAAAGAATCCCTCAATCACAATTTTCGTGAACACCCACATCATGGCTAATAGGCAATACTGAATAACAGAGCCTCCGCCTCATCACTCTGAAACCAATCCCAAGGATGCCAAGCTTTTGCCTCACTTCCCACAAGTGACCACCTCGATGAAGGCATAGAATTTCTTTAGAAGATCGTGTCAATGGAAGAGTCTCAAAATGAGATGATCACGACAGGAACACGGCGTACCCACCAGAAACACATCTCCCAAGATCGATCGTATATAAGCAAATTTTATAGTGTATTATGTATTATGTACATACTACACATTATATACACTACACTATACTATATACTACACTATGTACTAAACCCTAATGTAGTATTAGTGTAGAGGCTGTTTGGTTGCCTGCATTTAAAATGTAGTGTAAAAGGATTACTTTATAGTTGTTTGGTTGAGAGCTTTACAAATTAATGACTTTGTTTTTTTGTTTGGTTGACAAAATGTAATGTAAAATGGAAAGTTTTGACATCGGTGAGGCGGCGATGGCGATGGAGGTAGGCGACCTGAGGTGGCAGTCGGTACTAGCATATAAATGATGGTTGTAAGCTCCTTTTTTATATTGTTTGATTACTAGATTATTATAATAATAGTTTAAAGTCATAATGTAGACCTCCAGAGTTCTTCATCTCTTTGAGTTCTCTCCAAATTTAAATGTAGCTAATAATCCTCTATTTATACTATCTAAGTTAAAATAATAAGGATGAAGAACGAATAATTTTGAATTTATTTCAAAAAAAAAGCTAAAAAGTTATATGAAGGTTAATGCTTGATTGGATAATATATCATTTGTGTATTATGTTTTAACATCAAAATCTATGTGGTTTGAAAACACACACACACGATATATTATTATTATTATTATTAATATTATTATTGTGGTTGTTGTTGTTGTTGTTATTGTTTTTTTGTACTTAGGTAACATATTGCACTTCTTTCATGAATTTTTTTTCATAAAAAGATATTATTATTTGATATGATACAAATTTTATGAATTGCAAGTTCATAAAATCTATCATTTTTTAATTTCTTATTTTAAGAATTTTTCATGATTTATCTATTTCTTAAATTACTTGATAATTTTGAAGATACTCTCCATGATATGTAAATCTCTCACAAAAAATTTATTTTATTTCTCAATGAATATTTTTTTCATAAAAAAAAAACTATGAATGACTAATGCTTAGTTTTTTTTGTCTACGAGGTGATTTTGAGAGCATACCTACATTTTCTTTCTCTCCTCTTGACAAATTTATTTTTTATCAGTGTTTGAGGAAATTCATGACCACAAGGTTGGCATTGCCCTTTTTGAAGATATGCTCTTGGGACTCTTTCACAATCATCAAGATGATACTCTAAAAATTTTCTTCTTAATCTAGGATCTGTTAAAACATCTTCTAACTTAAATTCTATGTGCACTTATTTAGATTTTGTATTATTACTTTCACCAATAATAATATTTGAATAGCTTAACTCATCTTGTTCAATCATTCTTTTAAAATATCTCTTCATATTTAATTATAAAAACTAATTTAAATATTAATGTAAAGTCTTAAAGATTAATATGCATAAAAAATTAAAAGATACACACTTTCAATCATATATATAAAAAAACTAAATAAAGGTATACATTCGGCTTTTTCTATAAAAATAATAATAATTTTTTAAAATAAAGTCACACACTCTGTACACAAAAAATAAATCAATAATATTTCTTAATAAAGGCTCGTCTTTTTAAGAAATAATAAATCATTAATTTTAAAAAAAAGGCCATTGGCCTTTTTTAAATAAAAATATTCACATGCTTTAATTAATTATAAAGATTTGTATTTTGAGTAATATTTCAATATTCATCCTTAAAGAATACCTAATATAAATCATATAATTAATGATTAAATACACATAAAAAAATTTAATAAGATTCCAAAAAAAGGTAAATCTCAATAACATATCACATAACTATTGCATCAGGCTCAAGTGAGAAAATTTTCATGAGATATAACTCTAAAATTTTATTGAGCTAAATATTAGCTAGAATTAATGTTTTTCTAATATTATTAAGCATATTAAAAAATATATTAGTTAAAATAATCGTTTTCTTTCAACTAAAGTAAATTTTTTTGTTAATGCAAGATTTTAATACTATAATGAAACTGGTGACATCAAATATAATCGAAGATGGTTGGAAGTATTACCTTGTAGTTGGGTGGTATTGCGGCCTCTACTATTCTTTGGATTATGAACTCTGCGTCAGTTGGCTAGTGTTCAACATGTGAAAATTGGAGAGAACAGAAAAAAAGGCAGAGATTAGAGAGCATGGGACAAACGGGGAGGATAGAATGGGAGAAAGGCGGATACTTGTTTAGCGTCGCATGCCTAAGGGTTATGGGGACAGAGAAGCAGGAGAAATGTAGATTCACGTCACTATTTGGCGTGTAGCGTGCCATAATAGGTTCTGAGCAATGAATATTTTGAGGCGGGCAAATGATCAAATTGCCCATCTAATAACAAAATATAATTTCAGTGGGCAATTTCCCACCACGACATGTATGTAGGTCCGCTTACTTGCCCTTGATATATATATATATATATATATATATATATATATATATATATATATATATATAATAATATAATAATAATAATAATAATAATTGTTTCGTCTAGAAAACCTGAGGTAGAGTGAAAGTTTCGCTAAGCTTCCACTATATATTTGTTTTGGAGAACAAAGTTTTTTCCCAATAATGAGATTACATAATTGTACATGAGAAGAGTGACAATAATGATATAGTCACGCTCGTTGTAATAGCGGTTGGTATGGTAGCAGAAAATGAAACAACGACTAGCGAAAGGTCGTGATGGAGACCACAGAGATCGACGATGGAGAGGATCTGGCGACGGGGTGGTGGTTGACGACCGTCGAGTGGTGGCACGATTGTGCTTGGAGGATCTTCAAGCTTTAGAGCTCTCTCTCTCTCTTGCTTGACCTCCCCTCATATGAGGAATGAGAGACTATTTATAGATTGGAGTAGGCCTCTATAAATACAAAATTCAACCACTCCTCTCCATCGATGACTCATGATGATTCCCTGATTATATATATTGTGTATTTGAATGCTCAAATGAAGTCAAATTGTAAGATCTTTGGCTTGTTGGAATCGCCGAGACGCTTTGATTATAAACACTCTATATTTGAGAGCTTTTAAAAATTTAACGATGTCCCAAAGTTTCTAATGATATTTTAAGTGGATGATCTTGACAAGTTTCAAATTATGATCAGCTTGCTTTCGACATCAAGATTCGTGCTTCTACTAGAAAATTTTCAAGATCATATCAGTTGCTCCCCTATTTTTGGATGATATTATCTCAATCATCAAAAAATATATGTGCCAAACATTTCAAAATAGTAAGTTTTTCAACGAAATCTGCAGGTCCATTAACCACATATTTTGAGAGAAGAGATCTTCAAGATTATGACTATGAATGTAGCGAAAATTATGTGTGTAGCGAGATTGAAATTTTGAGGTTACGGACCCATCTGGATCTCTACGGCACCCCTCAGTCCATGAGCGCTGAGCCCATAAAGGTCACGAGGCGTGGCAGGTTGATGCAAAACCACATTCGCGGTGAGCTGTTGGGGCCGGGAGTCAATGCAAGGGCTGGAATACATGCGGATGACGACCGAAGCTGGAATGGAAACGACGGTGAGGCGAGGCGAAGGGCGGCGAAGCCATGAGCCAGCGATGGCTGTATGGCAGCTTATCGCCATGCGCACCACAGCACGGTGGGTCGACGATAAGAGGGTTTTGTCCATGCGACCCATTTTGAGAGCGGTTTTGTAGTTTTGGTGGTTTCTTCTCTTTGATTTTTTACTTTTGTTCTATAGGGTCTATAAAAACCCCCTAAAGCCAAGGGAGAAGGCACCTTCTCTTATTCTTGAGAGAAGTTCATTTGATTAGCCCACGACATACGCCGTTCTATAGTTTTCCTCTAAAGAGCGTCACCGACTCGTGACTGAGGCAATCAAAGCCGCAAGACATACGCCATGACGCTTTTCCCTTAAAAGAGACGTCAACCAGACCGACCGGCCGGGATGGAGACGATAAGAGATCTGATGGGGTGATGCTCGATGGTGGTACCAGTCTACGGCTGCCACAGTTAGCGAGATAACCAAATGATGGGATGGTGATTACGATCGATGGACAAGATGAGCGAGGTGACCGCAAGTTTGGCAAACCGGGTAGTCGCAGCGGTATGACCAATGACGCTGGCAACCGGTAGAATACGGGATAACCGAACCACGGTGGTGAACAAAAATAGACGCCATGGTCTGGCTGATCAGCGATGATGGTTGGCTACCGAGCAAGCAACAGCAGCATACGGAGACTGGCCGCGAGTCTGCATGACCGACCGCGATGGTGGTGACCTGATTATCTACGATGGTCGGCGGTGACCGCGACGGTATGTACCGACGGTGGCAGCAGCCATGGCAGCCAACGAGGAGATAGACGCATTAGTAATATGACGACGATGATGGACCGCCAAAAATTTTGCGATGGTCTGATAGACCGGCGACGGTATGACCGGCTATGGTTACGGCCCATGAGGTGGTCAGCGATAACCGTGATGGTAGTAAATGGTGGCAGACGCCGGTAGTGGATGACCGGCACGATGGTGGTAACCACGAAAATGCCTACATGGTCGGCTGCGCGACCGCAACAGGCCGCGGACCGCAAATGTGGTTGGCTACATGGGGTGGTCAGCAATCCAACATGGTATTCGACCGGTGGCGATGTAGAGGCAGACCGGTGGCGGTCAGGGTGGTCGACGGGATGGTCGGTACAGAACCGGCCACCAGAACGACGCAGACCGGTGAATCAGCGGGATGACCGGACGATGGTGGTGACCGAAAATTAGGCCATGGTTTGATATGCAGCATGCAGTACGGACCGGTTAATATGGCTACCGACGGGGTGGTCGAGAATACCGATGGTAGTCGGTGATGACGCCTGGCCGTGGCGACCGCTGGTGTCGACGGGATGGCCAACGACGATAGTGATGACCGACGAAAATTACCAATGGTCGGTAAGCAGTAAATGCAATACGATAACGGGCCATGGTGGCGACCGACGGTGACAATGCATAATCGGTGATGGTATCGGATTAATCGACGCCAGCCGGTGGATGACAGACATGGTGGTAACCGCGGAATTATTGGTTATGTGACGGCATGGGACCGACGACGGTAATACGGGGACCGAATAGTTGGGCCGACGGGTGGCAAACAAAATGACGGACTAATAAGCTAAGCGCAGTGGCGGTGGTGACGGCGACGCGACGGGTGACCGCGGCGGCGGCGCCAACGGGATGATGGTGATGAAACCGGCACGTAGTAGATGGTGCGTCAGTGGCGGATGACCATCGGTGGTGGTGACCGCAAAGATTCGATATGGCGGCCGAGTCTTTGACCTATCCGGTTGTTGTGAGTGTTACTGATGTCCTTAACTCATAAAAGAGGTTGAATTGAATCGCTAAGAATTTTGACCCATCCGGTTGTCGTTGTCGCAGATGATGTTAACCTGTATGGAAGAGGTCATGGGAAGTCCACCAAGGACCTTTTGACCTATCCTAGGTTGTTTGTCAGAGTGTTTGCTCAATGATGTTAACTCGATGACGTTAACCTGTGTGGAAGAGGTTGAATTGAATCCGCTGAGAATTTTGACCCATCCAAGGTTGTTTGTCAGAGTGTTAACGACGCTAACTGTGATGGTGAGGTCAATCATTGAGATTTTGACCTATCCGAGGTTATTTGTCGGTGTTACCCAGACGCAACATATGGAAGAGGTTGAATTGAATCTGAGGATTTTGACCCATCCAAGTTTGTTTGTGAGTGTTATCCGGCGACGCTAACTGTATGGAAGAGTTGAATTGAATCGCCGAGATTTTTGATTTATCCGGTTATTTATTTGGTGCTACCGGCGACATTAACCTGTATGGAAGAGGTCGTGGGAAGTCCACTAAGGATCTTTTCACCTATTCTAGGTTGTTTGTCATAGTGTGACTCGATAATGTTAACCTGCATGGAAGAGGTCAAATTGAATTGAGATTTTGACCTATCGAGGTTGTTTGTCGAGTGACCTTAACATGTATGGAAGAGGTTGAATTGAATCCGACGAGAATTTTGTACCCATCCGAGGTTATTTGTCGTGGTGTTACTGATGATGGAAGAGGTGAAGGTTACCGAGATTCTTGACCTATCCGAGGTTGTTCGTGAGGGTGTTACCTGATGACGTTAACCTATGTGGAAGAGGCCGAATTGAATCCGCTGAGAATTTTTGACTTATCCGAGGATGTTTATCAGAGTGTTTGCTCAATGATATTAACTCGTTGACGTTAACCTGTGTGGAAGAGGTTGAATTGAATCCAGTGAGGATTTTTGACTTATCCGAGGTTTGTCGGTGTTACCCGCGATGTTAACTGAAGAGAGTGGGAAGTCCACCAACCTTTGACCTATCTTAAGTTGTTTGTAGAGTCTTTTCTCGATGACGTTAACTTGTATGGAAGAGTTGAATGCCAAGGATTTTGACCTATCCAGGTTGTTTCGACCCAACGCTAACTCAATGGAAGAGGTAGAATTGAATGAGGATTTTGACCTATCGAGGTTGTTTGTCGGGTGTTACCCGATGACACTAACAATGGAATGGAAGAGAATTGAACTGGGATTTTGACCTATCCGAGGTTGTTTGTCGAGTATTATCATGACGCTTAACTTGTATGGAAGAGATTGAATTAAATCCGCTGAGGATTTTGACCTATCCGAGGTTGTTTGGGTGTTACCCAATGATGTTAATCTGTATGGAAGAGGTCAAATCAAAACATCTATTTGTGGTTGTAGCCAAAGTTGCTCCTTAACCTTGGTCTTGTTTTCCCATAAGTATGATTAGAAAATCATAATTTACAAAGCTATATCTCTTCTCAATGTTGAAATATCCTCTAACTTTGACTTGTTTCTTGGGATGGTAATCGATTGGATGCTTAACATGGGCGATCTTCTGAGATTAAGAGTTGCCCCCGACAAAATTTGAAGGAACGAAGTTTAATGAATCTTCATTATTCGCTTGCACTCTTTAAAAGCTTAAAATGCTCCACTTCGATGGTGGTTTTGATCTTGTTGGAAACTTGGTCACCATACAAGATGAAATAATGGGAATTAGTTTCTCAGAGCCAAACCTGTTGCTAGAAAAAGCAGTAGAGTGAAAGTTTATGCCTTAACCTTGTTTGTGAAATCCAGCACACACACACACAGGTTTTTAAAGAGTGAACAAGAAAACTCCATAATTTTACGAAAATCTCAAAAGAGGGAAAACCACTGCCCTAGCCCAAGAAAAGCTTCCACTATATATTTGTTTTGAGTACAAGTTTTCCGCTCAGGATCACATAATCATGAGAAGGAATGACAATGGAATCCCAAATCGACAATGCCCATATATAAAGTTCAGTTGTAGCTTGCTGGTATGAATGATGGTGAACAACGAACAAGGACTAGTGAAGGTCGCCGCGATGGAGACCTGAGATTGACGACGGCAAGACGGCGGCGATGCCGATGCGCGGCGATGGTTGACACCGCCGAGTGGCAGCACGATTGGAGGATCTTCAAGCTTTAGAGCTCTCTCCTCTCTTGGCCTCCCTCATATGAGGAGAGACTATTTATAGATTGGGAGCATCTCAGAATACATGCAAAATCCAAACACTCCTCTCCATCGGACGGCTCATGATGATTCCCCGATCATATGATGTATTTTGTGTATTTGAATGCTCAAATAAAGTCGTAAGATCTTTGGCTTGTTGAACACTCGTCGAGACGCCGATTTGACTATTATAAACACTCCATATTTGAGATCTTTTAGAAATTTAAGATGTATCAAAGTTTTCAATGATATTTTAAGTGCTTGATCTGACAGCTTTCAATTTATGATCACCGCTTTCTGATCAAGATTCGCTTTACTAGAGGAATTTTCAGGGTCATATCAATAATAATAATAATTAAGGTGAGGGACTTTGTTAGATCATAAACTTAGAACAATCTGAGCAATAGAACTATGGAAGATGGTAGTTTTAAGGTTTTCTTAAGAAATTTTTATTGATTTCTTATCTAATGTTAATGAAGCTACTTGAACAGATGCCATGCACAAAAAATTTTTAATTTGAGGTTAATCAAAATATTTCATGATATAAAATAAAAAAAGTTATCTACATTGTTTGAAATAGTAGTATAACTAACTCTTATTGAAAGCTATTTCAGATGAATGATTAGCCATCGGTTTCAATCTAAAAGGCTTTGATTCCATGACAGTTTCTACTCCAAAACCTATTATAGGAGAAGCATTTTTGTAACCTGCAAGTTAAATTTCTATAAATCTCTTGTATCTTCCGAATTGCGAGTTCTGATAACTTAGTTCAATAATTTTGGCTATTGTTGTATGAGTATATAGATGAAAAAATTATCAAAGGCTTTGAGTAAGCCATCTTAGGCAACAATAGAACCGAAACGAGGGTTACCTTCGCGCAGCGCAGGGGTTGGATTCACGGAGAAGCAAAATGCGGGAAGGTGGAAAAAAAATGAGGGTTTTGAACGATCGAACCCCCACACTCCCTCCGCCCCTAGTGATGGTCGTCCTTCGTCGAGGCATTCAGCCGCAAGGACTAGGGAGGACCATAGGCGGAAATCAATATAACGGCTTCGGCAACTCGGGACAGCCGGACAGCTTCGGCAACTCGGGGTAGGCGGACGACTTTGGTGGCTTGTTTGCGAGAGCTGAGGCCTGAGATTTCGTGAGGAAATGTAGAGAGGGCGGAACCTGATCAAGCTCCTTTCCATCTACTTCAACTTGCATGCTTTAAATTGACTTCAGCTGTTCACATTTGTTTTCAAGGAAAAAAATTAAATACACATATGGTTAGAGCTCTTAATAGTATTATTTTTTTTGTTACTTCAACTATTATGAGAAAAATATATTATTTAATATAATTATTTAAAATATAATATAATTATTTTAAAATTAATAAAATTATTATTTAATAAATAAGTTATGATTTATTTATTTTTAATATAAAGATTAAAACTTTGATTGCAAAGATTAAAATTCTGATCCTATGGGGAGGTTTACATTGATATTTAAGAAGTGATAATATCTTATAATTTTTTTAAAATGATAAATTACAACACAAAATTTACACACACATTTATAAATAATAGAAATAATAACCACCATTGACTCATTTAGCAGATAACATGACTTTTTTTTTTAAAAAAAATTTTAAATTACACTAAGTCTACATGGCACAATTTAATAATGACATTGCATAAAATTATTTTTTATATTCTTTTATGGAGTGGCTATAAGTTTATGTTGGTTTCTAAAAACATAATGGAATATATGATTAGATGTTCCATTATATATATATTTTTGTTCAAAATGTCAAATATTTTAGCAAATATATCAAAAGTAACTAATTTAAGAAAAGTAAATAATATTTAAATAAATTATTTCTGATTTAGAATTTGTTTGATTCATTCACTTTTTATGTTTAATAACATACATTTTTAAGGTTCCGCATTAATTAATATTTATTTTTACATTTTATTAAAAATACTTTGATATTAAATTTTTTACAAAATAAATTCATAAATATTTTCATATATAATTGTTTGATATATATATATATATATATATATATATATATATATATATATATATATATATATATATATAAGAATTATTGTCATAAATATTTAACTTATATTTAAGTAATTAAGAAACTTAAATTGTGCAAAATTTGTAATAAATTTTTATCATCTTGTAATTTGTGTATAAAAATAGAACAAGAATTTTCTTAAATATATTCACTATTATTAAACAATATAAATTTATTATTACAAACTATTGAAGTCAAAAAAATATTTTATAGTTTATGATCAATACTATGAAACCTTATTTTTTGACAGGTTATTTATCATTAATTTTTTTATTTGATGTTGTAATAAATATATATTGATTTTACTCAATTATTTGTAATTAAGCTAATCATATATTATTTTTAATTAAGAAAATATAAATTATAAGCTGTTCTAAAAATAAAATTTTAGTATTTTATATTAATTTATCTTAATATTTAAACTTTATAAAAAATTAATTCGATAATAAATTCATATGAAATAAAATTAGAAAGCTCTTTTGAGACAATTAATACAAACAAAATATAATTATTTAAAAATTACACTTATTTGGAATTTAATTTTTATCATCTTGTAATTTGTACATAAAAATAGAACAAGAATTTTTTTAAATATATTCACTATTATTAAACAATATAAATTCATTATTACAAACTTTTGAAGTCAAAATTTTTTTTATATTTTACGATCAATACTATGAAAACTTATGTTTTGACAGGTTATTTATCATTAATTTTTTTATTTGATGTTGTAATAAATATATATTGATATTACACAATTATTTATAATTAAGCTAATTCATATATTATTTTTAATTAAGAAAATATAAATTATAAGCTGTTCTAAAATAAGATTTTAGTATTTTATATTAATTTATCTTAAAATTTATAAAAAATTAATTCGATGATAAATTCTAATGAAATAAAATTATAAAGCTTTTTGAGACAATTAATACAAGAAAAAAATATAATTAGTTAAAAATCACACTTATTTGGAATTTAATTATTACCATATTTTTATTTTTTTTACTAAGATGAATTTACATATACTAAATGCTCTATTTTCATATACAAATTACAAACTCATAGAAACTTAATATAAATTTTTCATATTTGTATATATGAAATATTAATTCTAAAACTTAATTTATAAAATTTCTATCATAAAACTTATGCATTAATATGTATAAAACTATTTTAAAATTATTTAATTTTTTTCATGCTTAAATATTATAAATTCATCTTTGTAAAAAATAGAAGTATGATAATAATTATATTTTAAAATAAGTGTAATAAATAACTAATTATATTTTTATGTTATTAATTAATCTCAAAACAGATTTATGAATTTTATTCATTAAAAATTATTATTAAATTAGGTTTTTATAAAGTTTAAATGTAACGGTAAATTAATATAATTAATTTAAAATAAGTAGTTAACAACGAATATTAAAAATTTTAAATCATAAATTATTTATTTAATCATAATTTCTTTATTTGTAAACAATAGTAAAAAACAATGAAAAAAAATTAAATCAGAGCTAATTTATTAAATAATAATCTTATTATTTTTAAACAAATATATTATATATATATATATATATATATATATATATAACACTGCCTTTGTTGGGTCTGAAATCCTAGATGTGAAAAGTGGAGTGTTGTGATAAACAATCAACAGTTAGCATAAAGCTTGTCCAAATAATCATGACATGAATCCTTTAAAATATTTTATTAATTCTTAGGAGTTCCTTAGATGTGACGCATTGTACAGCCTGAATATAATGAAAGGGTGCAAGGGCCGCTACATCGACGTGTGGGTATAATGTTAAATAAGCAAGGATCCCACATTATTGGCAGATGTGGGCAAAGAAGTTAGTCCATGAAACAAAAATTTGATTAGGAACTTAGAATTTAAGTATTCATGCAAGTAAATTAATTGAATTATAAATTTATTTTTAAAATATTTAATATGCATATATTTGTATTTATAAATTATATACACTTATATACATATTAATGATTAATATTAGATAAGTTTATAAGATACTTAATCAAGCATTATTATAAAGTATCACATAAAGTCATAATTGAGATTTCTCTCAACCTTCAATTGATTAAATTTTGTTGTGAAAATTATAATTTAATAATTATATATATTTAATTTTTATGAAATAAAATAAAAATATCATAAATCTTGTATAAAAATATGATTTATATTTAAAATTTTTAATATTTTAATTATAAAATGATAATGAATTTAATATTATTCTAAAATATCAATAAATGATAATTAAAATTTTTGTCATAAAATTTTGATAATTTGCTTCCCAATCCTAAGAAAGATGGCTAGTCTCTCTCTCTCTCTCTCTCTCTCTCTCTCTCTCTACCACTTCCTAAATGTCAATATAAACCTAACCAGAATCAAGTCTTTGCAATCATAATTTTAATCTTTAATGAATTTAGCACAATCTTTTGTAGCGAGAATTATTAAAACTTTCTACTTCAAAGTGGTGGAGTGCAATTTGCTTAAGAGCGATAGGTCCTCTTGGGTTAGAAAGCCTTGAAAGATGACAAAGATAGGCCTTCCTCTGTCACTCGCCAACTGTGGGCGAGTTAGTTCACTGTTTGTTCCCATAGTATATTCTCTAAATCTTCTTGCCAGGAAGGTGGCTGCATCTTGCAAACTCATGCCAAGGAGGAGCCCGACTTGGATCATTCTTCGGCAACCTTCATCTTTCATGGTTACTACTATAGTAATCCCAAGTTCACAGTGTGGTGGCCGAGAAGGATGAAAGTTTCAACACTACTTGGCTGAACGAGTTATGTATCCCGCTCGACAATTAGAAGTGGGTTTTGACTTTCTCTTCCCCACTGGTGGGTTGATAGATTAAACTTTTACAGGATTGTCCTGGCACAGTTCCTTCCCAACTCAGTAGTGAATATACCTTTATTATTTGCTTGCGGCGTAAAAAGTTAGCTTGTAGCTTGAATCTTTTCCGTTGCATTTTTTTGGTGATGGGACTATATGCAGACTTTAGCGAGTTTACTGAAAATTCACAATCTGACAAATAATGTAAAGAGGTGGCGCTCAAAGAACTGTTCGTTAAGAGCTTGTTGTTATGGCCAATGCCAATTCTTTCTTTTCCCTTTCAGTCAAGCAAGGCGGCCCTCCTTGAGGTGGATGCCCAAGAGGAGGTGCTTGAGAATGTAACGAGCATAACTCTAAATATCTTTCATCATCTCCATTTTTCCAAGTCACAAATGATCTTTGCGGAATGTACTTCATCATTTTCTACTGTATTTACATGAAGTTTTTTTAATAAGTATTAATTAAATTTTAATTTTAATTTTAATTTTAAGTATATATATATATATATATATATATATATATATATATATATATATATATATATATATATATATATATAATTTTGTTTAGATCTGGTCGCGATAAATTGTAGCCAAACTCTCTGAGGTAGCTTAAAGTCAGTCGATCGATTATGGGTGACCTTTAGTAGATCTGATTCGGTGACTTTATTATGGTAGACCATGGGAGTCTTTCCTCCCCGACCCCCGCAACAATGACCTAATCACAACCATTCGCAACGCTCCCGGCTCCACCTCCAAATTTGCTCCACCTAGAACTCCGGCTCCATGCACTCAGGCTCCCATTTCTGACTCTCCACCTTGCACGGCTGGCTCCACCTCGCACTCGATCGGCTCCTTAAGGTATATATTTGGTTCTCTCTAATCTTCATGGGTATATTTTCAATGTGGTAGAGTTTCTTTGGAAATAATCGTGCATAATCTTCCTCTCTATTGAGCCTTAACAATGTGTCAGCTATCCAGAAGTCCGACATTGTAGTCACCAATTCGTTTGAGCTCATCAAAATTCTTTTGAATGGTGTCCGTCACAAAATTTGTCATGATAGGAGGATATGATTTTGTTACAGGGATCGACAAAGTTATTGTTGGAAGGTTACTAGAGAGAGCTTTAGTGGTCCCTTCATGGAGAGCACCTGGTTAGGGAGAGACAACACCATAATAAGATAAACCATTTTTTTATTTAACAAAGAATGACAAGAGCTTTATCTTTAATCCAATTCCTAAGCCTCACAGTAATGCAATCTCGTTCTAATAGATCTTCAACTCCTATTCTTTATCATAAACACTAGACACACTACTAATAGACTTTTAACACACACACACACACACACACATATGTATAAATATATTTGGTTAAAGATATTGGGTTACCTTCATTATTAAATAACTCCAAAGTTTAAGAGTTTGTATTTCTCTATTCATATATTTAAGTTGAAAACTTATGACTTATTAGCATATTCTAATAGTAACTATATTGGTTACAAGTTTAATCAAAAAGAATACCTTTAGCACATGCTAGTTTCTAGATTATCATTTGTTTCTTGTTCTCTATGAAGTAAGATTTTGCGAATTTATCTATTATAATAACTGAGTATTGGTCAAATTTTTTAGTTAAAGTATTAATTAGAAGATTATATCATCCCAGCTCAAGCTGTAAAGTTATAACATTTGGATTTGCAGTTGATTCACTTATTAGAAGATCATATCCGACATTGTAGTCACCAATTCGTTTGAGCTCATCAAAATGCTTTTGAATGGTGTCCGTCACAAAATTTGTCATGATAGGATTGTGAGGATATGATTTTGATAGAGGGATCAACAAAGTTATTGTTGGAAGGTTGAGAATTTTGTCGTCTGTTAGAGCATGGGCTGAAACATTCCTACTTAGAAAATATCATTGTACGTTACTCATGACTATTGGTATTGATGTCAACAATGGATTGTTTCTACTTGCTTTCGGTGTAGTTGAATCTGAAAATAACGAGTCATAACTCTGGTTCATTATGTGCATGCAGCAGCTGTTGCCTATTACTTCAGCAAAGAGTGATTTGTGTATTATCTCAGATAAGCATGCGGGGTTGGTACGTGGTTGTCGAGATGTATTCCCTTGGGCTGCACATCGTCATTGCTTAAGGCATTTGAGAGAGAACTTCAAAAAAGCAATAAGAATAATGGGTACTGTAGATGGTGAATTTCTATGTAAGAAAATGTATATTGCTAGCTTTATGGATGACATAAATATATTCAATCATATGATAGACATAAAGAATATCAAAGCTAAAACATACCAATGGTTATGATGATGTGTGCAAGTGGTCATTGGTTTATGATGGTAGTAAGTGATATGGTATTATGATGATAAATGCATCTGAATGTTTTAATGAAATTCTCAAATGGGCACGGGAATTGCCAATTCAAGCACTAATCACAACAGTTTATTATAATATGGTCAATTTATTTTTTAAGAGACCAGTATCACGAACTTGGTAGAACCTACTAATAAATTTGCATTCTCCCTAGAGCACAAGGTGTGCTCAGCAGATTTGAGCGTGTGGCCAGACACTATCCATAACCAATCAATATAAATGCTAATAAAGTGCAAGTGTTCAATAAGGGTTGTCGATCCTTCAGAGTTACTTCACAGTTGAGCAGTATGTTCATGTAGATGTAACCGAACACTGGTTTATCACATGTCATGTGGTCATTCTATTGCTGCTTTAGTCCATCGGAGATTGAATTATTTGACATACGTGTCAAGATATTACACCATGGCAATGTATGGGTGTACATACTCCGCGAACTACCATGTTTAGTTAGATCAAAATAACTGGTCGAACTTTATTGCAGAGCGGAGACAGTATCTTTTCCTGCCACCCAATGTTAACGTAAGATCAGGTAGGCCACATTCAAGTCGATATAAGAACACAATGGATGAGACAGCAGGACAGAACAGTCATTTGTGCAGTTTATGTAGATCAGTTTGTCATTATCGGACATCATGCCCACCTGCTCTAGTATAAGGTTAGTATGGATAGTCGCAAAATATCATGTACATTAAGTAGTGAAGTTATAACATTTGGATTTACAGTTGATTCACTTATTAGAAGATCATATCCAACATTGTAGTACCAATTCGTTTGAGCTCATCAAAATGATTTTGAATGGTGTCCGTCACAAAATTTGTCATGATAGGATTGTAAGGATATGATTTTGTTAGAGGGATCGACAAAGTTATTGTTGGAAGGTTGAGAATTTTATCGTCTTGTTTTGAGTATGGACGAAACATTCCTACTTAGAAAATATCGTGATACATTACTCATGACTATTGGTATTGATGTCAACAATGGATTGTTTCTACTTGCTTTCGGTGTAGTTGAATCTAAAAATAATGAGTCATAACTCTGGTTCATTATGTGCATGCAGCAGTTGTTGCCTATTACTTCAGCAAAGAGTGATTTGTGTATTATCTCAGATAAGCATGCGGGGTTGGTACGTGGTTGTCGAGATTTATTCCTTGGGCATCATCATTGCTTAAGGCATCTAAGAAGAACTTCAAAAAAAAAATAAGAATAATGGGTACTAAAGATGGTGAATTTCTATGTAAGAAAATGTATATGCTAGCAGATGATGACATAAATATATTCAATGTATGATAGACATAAAGAATATCAAAGCTAAAAGCATACCAATGGTTAATAGAGTGATGTGTGCAAGTGGTCATTGGTTTATGATGGTAGTAAGTGATATGGTACATGATGATAAATGCATCTGAATGTTTTAATGAAATTCTCAAATGGGCATGAGAATTGCCAATTCAAGCACTAATCACAACGGTTTATTATAATATGGTCGAATTTTTTTTAAGAGAGCCAGTTTCACAAACTTGGGAGAACCTACTGATAAATTTGCATTCTCCCCTAGAAAAAGGTGTGCTCGGTGTGGCGTGTGGCGGACACTATCCGTAACCAATCAATATAAATGCTAATGAAGTGCAAGTGTTCGATAAGGGTTGTCGATTCTTTAGAGTTACTTCACAGTTGAGCAGTTATGTTCATGTAGATGTAACCGAACACTGATTTATCACATATCTTGTGGTCATTCTATTGCTGCTTTAGTCCATTGGAGATTGAATTATTTGACATATGTGTCAAGATATTACACCATGACAATGTATGGGTGTACATACTCTGCGAACTATCATGTTTAGTTAGATCAAAATAACTGGTCGAACTTCATTGCAGAGCGGAGATAACATCTTTTGCTGCTACCCAATGTTAATGTAAGATCAGGTAGGCCACATTCAAATCGATATAAGAACACAATGGATGAGAGTGCAGGATAGAACAATCGTATGTGCAATTTATGTAGATAAGTTTGTTATTATCAGACATCGTGCCCACACAACTCGACTAGTAGAAGGTTTGTATGGATAGTGCTGCAAAATTTCATGTATATCAAGCTATTAAGTTATAACATTTGGATTTACGGTTGATTCACTTATTAGAAGATCATATCCGAAATTGTAGTACCAATTCCTTTAAGCTCATCAAAATGCTTTTGAATGGTGTTCTTCACAAAATTTGTCATGATAGGATTGTGAGGATATGATTTTGTTAGAGGGATCGACAAAGTTATTATTGGAAGGTTGAGAATTTTATTGTCCTATTCTGAGCATGGACGAAACATTCCTACTTGGAAAATATCGTGGTACGTTACTCACGACTATTGGTATTGATGTCAACAATGGATTATTTCTACTTGCTTTCAGTGTAGTTGAATATGAAAATAACGAGTCATAACTCTAGTTCATTATGTGCATGCAGCAGTTGTTGCCTATTATTTCAGCAAAGAGTGATTAGTGTATTATCTCGAGATAAGCATCGGGTTGAATATGCGTGGTTGTCGAGATTTATTCCCTTGTGCACGCCATTGCTTAAGGCATCTGATAGAGAACTTCAAAAAAGCAATAATAATAATGGGTACTGTAGATGGTGAATTTCTATGTAAGAAAATGTATATCGCTAGCAGTATGGATGACATAAATATATTCAATCAACATATGATAGACATAAAGAATATCAAAGCTAAAGCATACCAATGGTTAATAGAGCGTGATGTGTGCAAGTGGTCATTGGTTTATGATGGTAGTAAGTGATATGGTACTATGATGATAAATTCATATGAATGTTTTAATGGAATTCTCAAATGGGCATGGGAATTGCCAATTCAAGCACTAATCACAACAGTTTATTATAATATGGTCAATTTATGTTTTAAGAGAGCCAGTATCATGAACTTGGGAGAACCAATTGATAAATTTGCATTCTCCCCTAGAGCATAAGGTGTGCTCAGCAGATTTGAGCATGTGGCCAGACACTATCCATAACCAATCAATATAAATGCTAATGAAGTGCAAGTGTTCGATAAGGGTTATCGATCCTTTAGAGATACTTCACAATTGAGCAGTTATGTTCATGTAGATGTAATCGAACACTGATTTATCACATGTCATGTGATCATTCTATTCGCTTTAGTCCATCGAGATTGAATTATTTGACATACGTGTCAAGATATTACACCATGGCAATGTATGGGTGTACATACTCATGAACTATCATGTTTAGTTAGATCAAAATAAGCGGTCAACTTCATTTGCGAGAGACAACATCTTTTTCTGCCACCCAATGTTAAAGTAAGATCAGGTAGGCGACGTTCAAGTCGATATAAGAACACAATGGATGAGAGTAGGGAATAGTCATATGTGCGGTTTATGTAGATCAGTTTGTCATTATCGAACATCGTGCCTACTTCGACTAGAAGGTTTGTATGGATAGTCGCAAAATATCATGTACATAAGGTTTCTTTATTTTTAAATTTCTTTCATAGTTTTGCATAATTTAAATATTAAGGACTTCTAACATTGTCCATTTTTCTTTGTTCTTTTATCATAAGTACGATGGCCGAGGAGCCTTCCAGTCTGACTAGGAGGCATGATGAGATGACCGATGAAGCACCAGATCCAGCATCTTCAGAGGTCCATCTCAGCATAGCCTTCTTGCATGGTAGACAGAGGGTTGCCATCCATTCAGTATAAATTTACTTTCCATTACATTCTATCAAAATATTTTAACTGATAATATGACTTGACATTACTTTCTTTCTATTAGGAACTATTTTGGAGGAAGCTTCACATCTTCTTATGCTAAGAGTGGCCCTTGCCGTGGTTCACATCGCCCGCCACGCCTTGGGGCTATATTGCGTTAGTTAGATGCGATACATTCGACTTGGCCATCACTTATTGATAGTATTAATTGAGCATTGGTCTCTTCAGGCCAACACTTTTACTTCACTGTAGGCGAGATGACTGTGATATTGCAGGACATTGCGATGATCTTGGGCTTGCATGTAGATGGACCACCGATCATTAGACCTATTATAGTTAGCGAGGGGAAGTGGTGGTAGAGTTGGCTTGATTACTACGATGAGTTATTCAGTGGGCACCTCATTGCGACTGTATATCATGACATCAACCCAGTAGTCCATTTCACATTTTGGATGGGTCGCATGAGACACAATGCTTAGATAGAACATTTTTCAGGGAGTCCTAAATAGACCTCACAAATATGGAGTTTAGTAGACATTTATGAGCATATGTTATATTCCTTTTGGGGAGTTTCTTACTGTCAAATACTTCAGGTTGAGAGGTGCACTTATAGTACCTCCTTTATAAGATCTATATACATTTATCACATTCTCAATATGCGGAGAAGCGTTGACACACCTATACAGGGAGTTGCATGAGTCAACTAGACCAAGGAGGGCCAACATGGCTAGTTGTCTCCAGCTGCTCCAGATCTGGCCTTGGGAGAGACTTCATGTTGGGAGACAAACATCACATGTCCTATATCTTAAGGATCTCAATGGGATGAGCATTGGTTTCAGGTCAGAAAACTAAACTAAATTTTAATTGCATTAATATATTGATTTGCAAATAACTATTTTGTACATAAAAACTGGTTTAATCAGGTGGAACGAATGGTATGTGCATCAAATGCCCTTTGAAAATATCGATTTTTTGAGATGAGCTTGATGAACTACTACTGAACCATGTACCACTCTTAAATGTTAAAACTTATTTTATCTAAATTTTACCATAGTACTAAGTAACAACCACTCATGCATGCAAGTTACTTGGGAGTCATATGATATTCTAATCAGGGTCGTCTATCTGATATTTGTCTTGTTGGTGAGGCTATATGGCTTGCATGTGTTCCCCTTATCAGCTGGAAGAGGGTGGAGTGGCACCTTCCTGACAAAGTTCTTCATCTATTTGGACACTTACTACGCATTGATGTCGAGCTGATGGATCCCAGTTTTGAAAGAGTTGATGCTCAAGGGAAAGCTGATATTGATTAGGTTCAGTACCATTAGCAACACATCACCACTTGGGAGGCTCATAGAGATCACATTGTCATTATAGATGACACTGATGGAGATGTATAGTAAGGCCTTCACCAGTACATGCTATGGTTCAAGTCATGGGCTTCGTTGTACCTGCGCCTATTGATCCACCGATGACATACTATCCCAGAGCACCTACCGAGTGAGTCTATGTAAGATAATATTACAATCTACAAATTTTCTTAGGTACCTCTATCTACAATTTTTCAGAGTAACATTTTACACTTGTTTAATATAGGTGGAGCATATTTTAGGGATGGAGGATATTTTTTAGCCTTTCTTTGGTCGTCTAGGTGACTCAGACTTTCAATTGGCTATAAATAGATATGAGATGGTATGCTATGATTTGAGATTGTGCACACACATTAGCGATTACAGGCTCTAGTACGTCATAGCTGAGCATATGTCACATGAGTATGATTCAACTCTGGCTACACAAATAGCAGACATGGGTGCGGGCCCATCTACTTATGCTGATTCAGGGCCTTCCACTTATTAGGAGAGCTCTCAGTCTCAGCACCATATAGATGTTGCACCTTCACCAGATTAGGTGCCTTTAGGAGACTGACAACTATAACTAGGTTTTGATGTTGTAAGCGATGATCAAGGACCACATGATGTTTCCCATCAACTGTGTGATAGTCCATTGTAGCCACCTATGCACTACACTCCAGGTAGTGCTGCGATAGCGTATAGATGTCATCGTAGGCGATAGTTTATGGAGATGTATATGTATTTTGTGTATTTTGACTGGGTCTACTTCAAATGTGATGGATACTCTTTTGTGTATTTTGTATAGTTGTGTATTTTGTGTATTTGTAACAATGTTTACTTAACATATGAATGAAACCTCTTTTGTATATTTTGTATAGTTGTACAAATGGTTTATATAAAGTAGTTTTAATTTTTTAATTTGATGCTAGTACTACTGATATTATTGATATCCGATTGAATTTATATTTGAAGGCTGTGGACAAATACAGCTTCAGCACAACAAACACTTCTTCTTTTTCAAAAAAAAAAATTATAGTAGGAAAGTAGCCCTGTTATTAGGCCACGGCTTGGAAAAGCGGTCGATCGATTATCAGGCGTGGCTCTGATAAAGCGGTCGCCCCGATGTTGGCAGCTTATCACCCGATAATTGGTTGACTTTCTTTAAGCCACCTCAGCGATAAGGTGGCTGGCCAGTCGCCCACTTATGGGGCGACTGTATCTAAATTGATTTTTATATATATATACTTAAAATTAAAATTAATATTTATTTAATATTTATTTTAAAAAAAAAACTTATATTTACATTGCCATTTGACTTGCCCCTTCTAATCATTCTATTCACTTATTTGTAATAAATGTAACTTCTGCACCCTGTCCACTCAGCCCTGCCATTGTTCCATTTTTGGAGGAGGGCGAGCATGAAGTGGTCAAAGATGAGTTACGACCTCTTGGGATGTCGATATTTTTGTATAGAGTCATCTATCTCATTGGGTGTTAGTCTTACACATTATTCGCTAACAACATGGGGTGTTAGTCTTTCTTTTGTATTAAGTCACCAACATCACAGGAGGTCAGTCTTACACTTTAGTTGTCAAATGCATAGAGTGTTGATATAGAGTTTCCAATCGTATGGGGTGTCAGTCTTACATTTTAATAGCCAACCACATAGAGTATTGGTTTCTATGATTTAGAGTCGTCGACCTCATAGGGTGCTAGTCTTATACTTTAATTGTCAATCACACTGAGTGTTGATCTTCTTTTTTTTGTATAAAGTCACTGACCTTACATGGTGTCAGTCTTACATTTTAGTTGACAACCGCATAGAGTGTTGGTATTTAGGCAATTCAGATAGACAAGTAGATTTCATCACTCAGGTCGAAAATGGCGCTCCAAGTATTGCTCTAGTAATTGGTCCAAAAATGACAAGCCGAGCAACTTTAATCTATAGGCAGCTCCCCGAGTGCAGCTTTTGAAGACCTGACTCGCTGCTTAGGTCATCGAGGAACTCAGAACTTAAGTCATCGAGTATATCTCTTTTATGCTTATGCTTAATCTGTGTAATAACTCAACTATGAAGCAAACAGATGTTGAAAGTTATTAAGAACTTTATTATACAAAGTACCAAAATACTTAAGGAATAACAAGCGAGTACAAGTTTGAAAACTTCTCATCATGAGTGAATTTTTTTCAAATCTCCCGCGCTCCGATCCAAGTTCACTTAACTAATAGTCACTTGAGAATTTTTCTAAACAAAACTGAAGAAAAATTGCAAAAACTTGTTCAGATTAATGACATATAAAGAAAAAGAATTTACAAAACTCTCTAGCTCAAGGGCAAGAGCATATATATATATATATATATATATATATATATATATATATATATATAATTATCATTTTATCAAGCTATTATAAAGTCAAATTTAATGTCAATTAGATAATAAAAGTAGGCTCATTAACTACAACAAAAGTTAGGTGGTCCACCCCATATTTATAACCTGTAATCACATGCCTAACAAAATTTTGTTACCTTCCCATATGCATTGCATTGTAGTCCATGACACATTCTCTAATCAACTGTACCTCTATCGGTCTCTATAAATATGCACACACTACCATATGTAAAACACAATGAATAGGCGGTTGATAAAACTCTAGGTTAACCTCCATTATTGCTTTAGTCAGCTTTCTCTTGGTACCTTCTTCATGGTTTTAGAAACTCACCACCTTATATCAACTTTCAATAAGCACCTTTTTTTTCTACTACTATAATGCTAACCTCTCTTACTGATGGGTCCTCTCAACTCCTTCAAACATCGACCAAACCATATTACTCACCACGGCGTCGCTGGTTCGACCTCCACCTCGGTTGAATGGATCCTTGACAACGATGCAACCTCCCACCTTAGTCAAGATTTTGGTCTCGACAAATTAAATCTATAGAAACCAACAAATCACTCGTTGACAACTACATCTTTCACCACTTGGAAAATGTATCCTACCAACTCCACATATGTTACTTCTCTCTCATTTTCATCTTCCCAACCTCTACAAACTTCTCTCATTCACCATCTAACACATGATAACAATCTATTTTTATCGTGCACATGGATACACAATTCGGACTCCAAATATGCCTTTTCTTAAGGACCATTTCATAATGGCATCTACACCATTAACACTATTACCCTCCTCGTTACTGTTGATACATTGTATCCATTAACATTATTCCAGCTCTATGGCATTGACATTTGGGCTATCCGTCTACTGTTGCTTTATCTATAGTAGCAAAAAAAAACTCTATATTATGTATTCCCAACCATAATAGCAAATGTATCAAGTGCGCCCTATCTAAAGCTCATTGTTTACCATTTCTTGTATCGAAATCTCATGAATACAAACTTTTATACTTAATTCACTCTAACATATGAGGTTTAGCCTCTATTAACATCATTCACTCATGGCATCAACATTTGGGCCATCCATCTATGTACTTCATCATATTAGCCAAAAAAACTCTATATTATGTGTTAAACCATAATCATAAATGTATCACATAGTCCCTATCTAAAGCTCATCATTTATCATTTCTTGTATCAAAATCTCATAAATACAAACTATTATACTGAATTCAATTTGGCATATGAGATCAAGCCTCTACAACAACATTAAATGGTTATCATTATAAATTCTTATTTGTTGATGATTACTGTGGTGTTTTAGTTTAAAGTAATAGAGACATGACACCGATCTTAGGAAGTACTTATTAAATTAATTAATAAATTATTGGCATGATGTAGTATATTGAGAGAAATATCACATAAAGAACTCAATCACCCATAAGGCCTCCAAGTGATGGATATATGTATATACCAAAAATCTTTTCCCTACTTCACATTGATGAAGTAGAGTTTATTTTAAACCAAGTTCTTTAGTTTTTTATGGAGGAAAACACCCATAGTTAATTACATTTTAAGAAATATAAATTTTCTAAGACACTCTTGATTAAAGTAGTTAATCAATATCTCTAAAATATTTCAAAGTTAAATGATTAAAGGAATGGTAATTTCTTAGAAATCAAGTGGGAAGGCTCAAAACGGGAAGACTTCTTCATAGATTCCAAAGGGAGAAAATTTGGGAGCACACATGATACTAGGAAAGTCTAGTGAGTATTCTAATCTACCATATATTGAAACTTAATATTTTTGAAAGATCTTTTTTTGAGTTAAAATCTTATTATAATGTTAGGACTTAGATTCAAAACACAATATTATACAAATGCTTAAATAATGAGGACTTATATTTAGTAAAGAGAAACAAGCATTATTTAAACCTAGACCTAGGTACCCTAGCATAAGCTAAGAGCCACTAAATCTACTTGAAAATGGGATATGTTAGTTTATTTCCACTAGAGAGAATGCACCAATCCTGACTTTCTAGACTTGCAACTATCGGGGTATTTATCACCTCCTACGATTTAAAACCATGCATTCTTATGCAAATGTAAGATAACTAGATTGCTTTCAATTAAAAGAATCTAAAATCCTAAACTCACTCTCTAAAAGAGTAGATCATATTTGGTATTCAATCCATGACTTAGTCTAATGCAATAAAATTTACAACTTTTATTTTATTTTTGACTCATCAATTTTGGACTAAAGTTTGAGATAATTTATGTCTAAATGCATGATGAAAAAATATTATTTTGTATTAGAAAGAAGGGGTTTTAACCACTACAAGACTCTCAAAGATCAAGCATATCTCTATCTTGTAAGAGTGGAGATCCACTATAAGAGTGAAATAATATGTATGAATGATATTAAAACATATAATCATTTAGCTAAGGAGTTCTTAAATCTTATTATTATTTTATTAAGATCCAAGGCTTTAAAATGAGATTATGAGTTTATTTAAATTTAATTAGAGTTGTTAATTAAGGCAAAAAAATTAGTTTTTCTTAAAAAGCCTAACACATCCAAGCCATACATCAAGCATAAACACTTTAATAAAACTTATGAAAAATATGCCATTTATATTGCACAATCAAAGTAAACAAAACAATCAAACATTAATCACATAAAATTAGGTAGCGGAGCTCAACTCTTATGCAACTTAGATTACAATTAATTTACAAATAAAATAAAAGCTATGGGGTCTTCAATCTTTCATCTTCATTTTTTTCTACTTAGGTTGGAACATCTAAGCTTCATAGAACCTCTATGCCTTCTACTCATCCTAAACCCATATACTTATCCTATTTCTATTGTTAAAATTATATTCTATGAAAAATTAAATCTAAGTACACACAAAATAGAGTTTAACTTAACATTTATTCAAACCAACAATTTATATTTGACACATTTATACTTAGCACCTTGGGTAACCATGCCCACCTATTTTAATGGATTATGCTTATGGACTTAACAACACTACAAGCAAGAAGCATTTATATTTATTATTATAGCAATCCCTTAAGCACAATCCTATAAAAAAATATCATTAGTCAAATGTTTAACATCTAATCTATGCTCAATCAATTCTAACATCCAATCTAAAACATTACATTACTAAACAAAACATCGCGTCATGATGATCACTAAACCTAAAGATTAGGTTAGACTTAGCATTCTATAGTGTGTTAGACTTGGTGTTAGGTTAATTGGGTTTTGAAGTTATGAATTTTATATATTAGATGTTTAAATTCATTGTTAAAGATGATTTCATTCTATGTTGTTAATGATTTAGAGTGAATATTAAATTCAAATTTTATTTTACATTCCATCTTTGATATTTGACATTATAAATAGAAGAAGGAAGGAGTGAACCTTCTTTAATTCCTAGCCTTAGGTTGAATCTAAAAAGTGAATTTTATAGTTGTTAATTTTCTTAATGAAGCATTACAAGTATACTTTTTTTTATATTTAGATTTAACTTAGATGAGATATTTTAGATTATACAAGCCATCTAAGATTAGTAAACTCAATATGATTAACTTGGTGATATTATATTAGCTAATGTTGTGAAAATCTAACCGGACATAGAACCAGAAGAGGGTGAGGTTCAAGGTTCAATGGTTTGACCGGTGTTGAACTAGGGGTTGAACTAAATGATGTAATAAATATTAAAATTATTAAAAAAAAATCTAATTAAATGATACAATAATTTAAATATATGATAAATATAAAATAAACATAAATAGAAATACATAAATAATATTACTAGTAATTATAATTTTAAAGGTTGATATAAAGCTCATTTAGTTATAATTATTCTGTATTATAAATTTAAATAAGTGTATTAAATTTATCAAAAAATTTATTATATAAGTTTATGAAAATTAATTTAAAATATAATAAAAAACTAATTTTAGAAAACTATTGTTTGTATTAAAATTATATAATTTAAAATATAAAATTTTTTTTAAGACTTTGTAAAATATATCTAACATATAAATATTATTATAAAAATTTTATTTTGTAATAAAAATATTAAATTTTAAATATTAAAATTATTTTTAAAAACTTTATAAAATATAGCTAACATAAAAAATATAGTATATAAAATATTATTATAAAAATATATTTTTTAAATAACTTTTTATATTATAAAATATAGTTTGTAATAAAAATATAAAGTTAAAAATTCAAATGTTATTCTTATGTTCTTATATCTCAATATCCTTTACTATTCTCAAATAAAATATAGTTATATTCTTTATTCCCACTTTTTAGTAACGCATCATAAAGAGTAATAGGTGTTGTACTTTTTATTTTAAAAAGAGCTCCAAAGAGTAATCTTGTAAACTATTTGAGTGGTTACATGGTAGTTATATCATATAATAATTTAGTTACATTCATATTAATAAAATAAAAATTTTAAATTTATAAAATGATCATAAAATTATTAAATTTAAATAATTAAAATTACTATAAAATTTAATTAAAAAATTATTTGATTAAATAATATAAAATAATAATTAAAGGAGAATTTATTGAACTAGTTCTTCAAAATTGAGACTTCGTTTGCTTCAATAGTCATGTTCTCCTCGATTTACATTGGTTGTGAATCCAATTTTTTTTTCAATTGATGGACCATCTAATGATGGTTTAGAACCAATTTGACCTAGTTTAGTTCGATTTTCATAGCACTTTAGCTTCACTTCATTACCTTTTAATATTCATTTAAGGTACACATAAGACTAATAAATAAATGCATATCCATCTAATTATATCATGCTTAATGCATGTATGAGTTGACATTATTTCAATTATTAATATTTGATGTGGGTTTGGACTAGATGATCCATTAATTTTTATGGAAAAGGGAAGTGATTTGATTTTTCTTTTTTTTATTTTAATTTTATGCTTGTACATATACATAAATATGGTGAATTTCTATAAGCACGTGCTTAGTATGATAGGTTAAGTAACTTTTTGATAGATCATGGATTTAGAAATGGTAGAGTAGACACCACCTTATTCCTTAAAAGCATAAATGATGATTTGATTATGGTACAAGTGTATGTAGATGATATATTATTTAGAAGTACAAATGAATCTTTGTGCCATGAGTTCTCATCTTTGATGTCTAAAAGTTTGAAATGAGTATGATGGGAGAACTTAATTTTTTTCTTAGGTCTTCAAGTGAAGTAACAAGAAAATGGCACATTATCAACCAAGTACACAAATGAATTGCTTGAGAGGTTTGACATGAAAAGATTTAAATCTAGTAAAACTCTGAGCCCATCTAGAAAATTGGATTCAGATGAATTAGGAAAATCTATTGATCAAAATCTTTATTGGAGTATGATAGGTTCACTTTTATACCTTGTTGCTAGTAGGCCTGATATTATGTTTGTTGTTTGTTTGAGTGCTCATTTTCAGGCCAACCAGAAAGAATCTCATTTAATAGTAGTCAAACATATCTTTTGGCATTTGATAGGCACTACTAATTTGGGTTTATGGTATCCTAAAAATTTATTATCATGTGATTTTGTTACTTATTCTAATGTTGATTTTACTAGATGCAAAGTAGATATAAGAAGCACATTAGGCACATGTCAATTTTTAGGATCATTGCTTATGTCTTGGTCATCCAAGAAACAAAATTTTGTAGCTTTATCAACTGCTGAGGTTGAGTACATAGCTGGCGCTAGTTGTATTGCTGAAGTCATTTGGTTAATACAATAAATAAAATATTTTGGTATTAAGCAAGATCACATTCTGGTTTAGTATGACAATACTAGTGCTATTATTTTGACCAAAAATCCTATCCATCATGAACCAAGCATGAAAATTAGACATCTTTTTATTGGGGATCATGTTTGAAAGCGATGTTAATATTAATTTCATTAGTACCGATTTAATTGTGATATTTTACAAAACATTACGAGAAAAATGTTTCTATACTAAGATGCATGCTTGGAATGTTAAATCATAATATTTAAAATTATATGTACTTTGTTCTCACTTTTGTCAAAATGGAGAGAAGAGTAAAGTATTGGTTAGTTTTAAATCTATTTCATGCATACATTTAGGGGGAGAAACATTATTCATCTCTTGTGCATAAATTTTTTTAAGAAGAATTTTTTTTTCAAAAATTATGATGAAAAGTCAATTTGCATCTTCATCAAAATCAATATCCAACATTAGTTTGTCTTCATGAAAAAGGGGGGAGATTATTGGCTGATTGAGCCTCATGTTCAATCCTATCAATTACAAACAATATGTAATGTTAGTGATAACAAACAAATGCTTGGATGTTCTAATGTATGTTTTATGTATTTTAGATATATTAGTTTCTAATTACATATCTAATACATCTCACAATATGTTTGAGGAAATTCCAAGAATAGAAGAATGAAAGATAGATCAAAATGGATAATTATTTTAGGTTATATGCATTTATAATTATCTTAAAAATTCATAAGAGTTCATTGGCATAAATCAATTTGCTCACAACTTAACATTATTTTTATTTATTTTAAATAATGATGATGAGATTAATTTATATAAATCTCTATCTAATTAACACTCAATTATATGTTTCATACATAGCATTTGAATTGTCAAAATGATAAATGATAATAAATTATGTCTATTAAGTATAATTAGTTTATATATTTATTATAATTAAATATTTTAATTTAATATTAAATTTATATGATAACTAACGTATATATGATTATATATAAATTATATCATAATATTTAAATATCATATTTCAAAATTAACAAAAATATGTAGAATTTTGTATTTTAACTAAAGTCATTTTATAATCAAGAAATTTATATCAGATTCCATTTCCAACGGATTCATTGGATTTTTTTCTTTAATTTGACAGGTTACATGACCCACATTTGGTTAAAATTCAATTTATTATGATTTTTTAAACATTAGCTGATTTTAATAATGAATGCATGCTATATGTTTTGAATATATTAAGAGCCATATTTGATTATTTTTGACTTGCCAATGTGAATAGCTGAATTTTGGCTTTTTAAATTTAACATTTATTTAATATAAATATATTTTTATTGAATATTAAATTATTATCTGATAAAATAATGTTATAATAATATATTTTTTGAAATAATTCAAAATGACCTTCTTACTTATAAATAGCCTCATTCTCTTTGAAAGTATTCTTCATTCAAATTCAAAATCCCTCTAGCAAATCTAATAGAAAATTTCCTAGATTTTTCTTCCAAGTATTCTCCAAATATTGCAAGATCAAATCCTTTGTTTGGAAAACATTTTCAATTTAAGCTTTCTCAAATCACTTGAGTTTATTTTCTTGATATTAATCCCTTTGTAGTTGTTCATACTATTTTCACCATCTATTTATTCTTTTCAATTTATACTTTTTGGTGGATTAATCTTTGGACATCAAAGTCTAAGTTTTTTACATCAAAGTTTATTTTATCATTTTGTTTGGTGAAAAACTCTTGTGATAGTCAGTAGGATTTATTTCAACTTGCTTTTTATCTTCCTACAAATTTCTTTTGATTTCTTGAAATATTTCTTCATTACTCTTATTTGAAAGATCATTTATTCTTAGATCTATTTTAGAAGTATATTTTAAGCAATTTAAATTAATTTTTTATGCTGAAATTATTTTCATATTTACTAGATCTCTCTTTTTAATTAAAAGCTTACTTGCCTACTTAGATCTATCATATGCTAATTTTATTTAAGTATTTTGTGATCATTTACATTAATTGAAAGCACCTTTTTGGTTAAAATAAAATAAATTATTCTTTGTTGAAATTTATTTTATTGTGCAAAAGAATATTGTAAATTTATTTTGAAATCATTTTATATTAGTCTACAAATTGTAATAACATAAACATATTAGTAAGATCACTTTAAGATATTTATTTTATTATTTCTTATCAATATTAAGTGAGCATTTTATCTTGCCAAAATTTTAAGTTGTAAAGTGATCATTTATAAGTTGTGAGATCACTTTTGAATTGGATAGCTTGGTATATTTGTGAGATATTTATTTTATCAAAATTTATTATTCTATATTTTTCTTTTCATGCTGTAAAATTTATATTGGGGTTGTACTCGACTCTTTGTAAGAGTACATATTATGTAGGGGTTGTACTATACATTATAAGAGTACTATTTGTAAGCTATTTTGCATTTAGTGGATTCTAAGGGGTGCATGGCGTGGTTTTGGGTTTTAACCACGTAAAATTGTGCTTATTATCTTTACTTTAATGTTCTTTTATTTTTGCTGCATTAAGAACTATATCTTGTCATTATAAAATCAAAAATTAATTTTTTACTAAAACTTAAAATTTAAGATTTAACTTTTAAAATTTTAAATATCACCCAATTCACCCCCCCATAGTGACTCACAGTTAATTCATGTTCAATTGGCAAATTGAAGATGAATATAGTCTTTGGTTTGAATCAATTTGGATTTAATTTGGATTTAAGCCAAATTGATAATATAGGTCAATTTGGGCTAACTGGGTAAATTAGACTAGGTTGGGATAAATCTGGCTCAATTGATGGTCAAGTCATGTTTAATCATTGATCGTGGGTTGATGTGAATCAACGATTCTAACAAATTTGGTGTAGGGTGAGTTTTGGCTAGTTCGGGTTCATTTGTACTAAAGGGTTGACTTGGTCAAATGACCAAGTTGACTTGGTTTGACCCAATTCATAGCAATTGGTCATCCTAGGGTGATCAATGGTCATGGTATGAGGCTTGGATGGCCTGGGTTCAATCCAATTTGGGTTGGATTAGAACTTGTCCCAAAAGGGTCATTTAGGTTACTTTGGGTCAAGTGAGCCTAAGTGGGTCAATTAGCTTAGTTTTGACTTGATTTAAGTTTTGTTAAATTTATATAAGAGCTTAGGATTGAAATATAAATTCAACTACAATCAATTTAGAGTCCAATGGATTTTGGTTCATTTGAAATTTTCAAGTCAAAAGGGCTAAGTTGGGCTTGGCTTGAGTTAATCTGAATTTGGTTTGTTGATTGTAGGTTTCATTTATATTTAGATAGGTGATCAAAAGAATGATTGACTCAAGAGAAAATCCACTGATTTTGACTTAATTTAGATAGGATTTGGCTAAGTTCACAGAATTGGTTCAAAAGGCTTAGATTGGCTTTTGATTTGATTTTGGGTTTGGTTTTGGTCATTTGAATGTAGATTCCATTTATATTTGGGAAGGTAATCAAAGGAACAATTGATTTATAAGAAAATCAATTGAATTTGAAGTGATTTAAAGACAAATTTGGTTAAGCTCATGAAGGTAGGTTCAAAGGGCTTAAAAGGAGATTTGATTTAGTTTGATTTAGTTTTGATGATTTGAGTGTATATTTTGTTTATGTTTGTGAAGTTGATTGAATATATAATTGATTTATAAATAAATCAATAAAATTTAGGTTGAATTGGGTTAATATTTAGCCAGGTTCATGGCACCAAATCAAATGGCTTGAAAGGGATGTTGGGGTTTGATAGTGATCATGGGCTTAAATCATTTGGAGCTAGATTTGAATTGGAATTTGATTATTTGATTGAAGGATTGAATTTATATTTGACAAAATCAATTGAGTTTTTAAGGCTAAGCCCTTAAGGTAAAATCATGCTAAGGAAGGATTTTGAATTTGGATTTGATTATAGATTTCAATCATTGATTTGGAATTTAGATTTAGATTTAGAATTTTAGAATTTGAATTTGAATTTGAATTTGAGATTTGATTTGAGAATTGTATTTTGATTGGATTTAAGAATGTGCGCATGGATTGGATTTAGACTATCGGATATATGATTATGACTAAGGAGCTCGTAGTGTCTAAAAGAGCCCTAAGTCTAAGAAGAGGAGGTTGAAAGCTCACTCTAAAAGTGAGGTCAACAAGTTTATTTACCATTATCGAGCTCAAGCTCAATTTGAGTTTGTTCATGAGCTCAGTTAAAATTGAATTATCGAGCTTGTTAATGAGTAGCTTGTTTATTGAAATAAATAAGCTTTAATTGAGCTTGTTCATGAGCAGATTGTTGAGAAATATACATGAGATGTATCAATTAAAACTTATTATGCCCAAAAAAGTAATAATTTAAACAATATTATTCACAAAAGAGCTTTAATTGAGATGTAATCAAGCTCCATAGCAAGCTTGTTCACAAGCTTTAAATGATAATGTTCATGAACGTTGAACCAAACGACAAGCTGAAGCTTGTTCATTTAGCATCAGTATTTACAAAAGTGTTCAAGATCATTTGATTAGTTAATCAAACAATCATGAATGAGCTCTAATCGAGCCATGAGTAGCTTGTTGAATGCTTGGTTAATTAGCAACCTTGGTTCAAGAGATGACTTATTTATATTTGTCCAAAATTCTAGCGGTTTGTGTTTTATATTGAAATATTAAAAATGATGCATAAAAAAGTAAAAAATGTTGAATAGAAAATCGAATTGGATTAAATGGCAACATTACCTTCTTCGTTTTATTTACTCATAAAAAAAAAATAACATCCACCCTAGCAATTTAATTTAATTTGATAGGGTGCTAATCAAATTTACATTTAATTCAAAAAATAATAATAAAATTGAAATCAATTTGAATCCAATTTATTTAAAAATCTCTTGAACTTGAACCCTATTCAACATGACATAAAAATATTTAAGTGTGATGGATTAGTAGTAAATAGAAACAAGTATCCAATTTAGTATGATGTCTTGTAAAAAATAATAAAATATATAATCCAATTGAGTTTTTAATTTAAAAAAAATTAAATAATCAATTCAATATTTTAGATTAACTTGAACTTGATCTAAGCCTAATTTATTTTTTGAGCCTCATTAGCTAACTCGAGTTTGACCAAAATATTTTATAGGTTGACTCAAATTCCAATTTTCATGTTGAGTTTGAATAGGCTCAACTATCGACATCATACTATTTGATACCTTATTATGATAAATGTATTTATTGGGTTTAATTCACACTATATTAAAATTTTATAAATAAAATATAAATTTTTAAGAATAACTTTAATTTTAGTAAAACACATTTTTTAAAAAATTATACAATTTCAAGTAAGTATAAAAATTATTAGAATTATTATGTTGGCATATTAATATTATCTTATATGCTAAATCTTTATTATGAATTTATAATATTTATTTAAAAAATTTATTATTTATGACTCATAAAATACAATTCATAAAAAAAAATACTGACTCTTTATTTTTAGAAGAAATATGTTAAAAATGGACAAAATTATTCCCAATAAGGGATAAATTAACTTTGTGCTTTTTTAAGACAAATTGGACTTGTAAGTTATTTGAATAAGATTCAAATCAAACTTGAACATGATTCAAAACTTTGTTGAAACTTAGATTTAAAACCTTGCTTTGAATTGTGAGCATGAGTTGAACACTAAAGATGGAGCTTGAACACTTTTTCATCGCATGTTACTACCCTAAGTCCTCTTTACTTACACATCAATGGTCATGCAATGCAATCTCCCAATACCTTCATTATGAACTCATCTTCTCTTTCACATGTTGTCATTGATCAGGCATTGCCCACTCCTAGTGTTCTGACTCTTCGTCTTCTTCTTCTTCGTTGCATGCAGCACTCTTTTCATGAACTCATCTTTTCCTTAACACATTATCATTGATCATGTGAAACCTATGACTCTCTCATCATTATTTATCTTATTCTTCTTTGCATGCCATCACTAGTTACATGATGCTTACCACTAGCACTCTTTTCATGAACTCCTCTTTTCCTTAACACATTATCATTGAGCATGTGAAACCTACGACTCTCTCATCATTATTTATCTTATTTTTTTCACATTGTTGTAGTTTCGTCAATACCTTCCCCTAGCATTTTTGCTATGAACTTTTCTCTTTTGCAAGCTTCCATCAATATCATAATGCATTCTCGTAATGTTTCTATTAGGAGCCCTTCTCTTTTTCACATCACCACTAATCAGACAATGCCTATCCTTTGTGATTCAAACATAGCTTTGAACAAATATTCAATCAATGTTCAAACATAAGTTTGAACTCGGTCCAAATTTAAATTAGTTGCTAAAGTTAAAAATATCACTACTTCAAACAAAGATTTGAATACAAGTTTTTGATGAACTAAAAATATCACTACTTTAGAAAAAAAAATGTCAAGATTTTTGCTAATTATATGTATTATGAGGCATAGATATTCAAATTTTTTTATTAATATATTCTTATTTTTGATGAAGTTTTCTTAAATTTACTTTTCTAATCGCTCTCTTCTTTTGCTTTTTTATATGCATGTTTGTACTAACATTAAGAATGATCAAATAAAAAATACAAAGCACAAAATATATGATGATTATGATATAGCAAGGAAGAAACCTGACTGAGAACCAGTTTCAGAGGGATAAATTAATCTTTCTCTATACTTTTATTGATGGCTTTAACAAGGATTCAAAAAGAGTGGAATGCTTTGCTAAAGCATCCTCTGATTTAACTGTTTATCAAATTCGATAATTCGATAAATAAATAGACATATTATAATGTAACTAAAGCACTAATTCTCTCTCTCACACACTCTCTCTTTCTCTCTCTCCCTCTCTAATAATAATAATAATAATAATAATAATAATAATAATAATAATATAATATAATCCTAAAACAATGTTACTCTGTACCTTAATAATGAACACATTAAATTAGCATCCAATTAAAAAAATAAATTCGTGATCTTCAAAAATTCAATTGAATTATCCCAAAGAACAATATGAAATATTCAAGCAATTCCATAAAATTGATGGCAAGCTCAGATCTATGGTTTTACCTCAACACACTGAGTGATAGAGTAGGGGAAGAAAGGACACGGAGCATGAAAATTGGAATTGATAAAATAAAGAATTTTTTTAAAAAAATGAATGCAAAATTAATTTGATTAAAAATTTTACCTGAATTAAGAAAATAACAACCCACTTTCTATTTTTAAATTATTTTTTTGAACTAAAAAAAATACAATGGCAATCGAGGCCGTCGGAGCAGCTGATTGATGTTGTTTAAAGTGGAAAGGCCATGAGATTTTATTCCATTTTTTCATAATATTTTATAGAAATTAAAATTCATATTTGATTTTATAAATGTAAAAATTAAAAAATTCTCATTAATTAAAAGAGTAAGTTCAAAAAAAATTTATTGTTGAGTGTCATAGAACTAGTAGCGATAGAGTACAAATTTATGCCTTAACATTGTATAAAAATCCAACATATACACATATAGTAGAAAAGAGAATTATAAGCTTAAAATTTTTTATGTGGAAAAACCACGGTGCCTAGCAAATCAAAATGTTCTACTATATGTATTTTGAGTTACAACACTTCACCTTTTCTGATAACGAGATTATGTTACTGTATTTGAAAAATTAAGATTGTGTGAATTTCATAATCGGGTTACTATAGCAATATGACGGAAGTTGGGTAGTAATGGTTGTCGCGGGTGCGTAATTAGTGTGATCAATATTTGTGTTGATGATGAACTTTAGGCTTCTTATTTCTCTAAAGCTCTTTGTGAGCTTTCTCTTAAGTTCCTTTCTAGCTTCCCCTCCCTCATGACAAGAATATGGTCATATTTATAAGATTCTAAGAGAGACATTTTGATAATTATAGTCAAAATCCCAAAACGATCCATCGGTTGATTCATATATATATTTCCTTAATCATAAATAATATTTTTTTTATGATTTGATCATCCAAACGACCTCCGATTTGAATGATCTTAGGCTCATTGGGCTTGTCTCGCCACTTGATTCGACTATAGACGCGTTAAATTTGAAGTCAGTTTAACTATCCAATTAATTTTTCAAAGTTTCCATGTATCTTCTTTGAGCTTGATTTAAACTCATTTAGACCTGTATTGACCCATTCTTGGTATCGATAAAATCATCTCACTTAGTCATTTGAATTATGACCAATCTGCCACCCATTAGTAGCCACCATAGAAGAAATCTGGTCCCTTTTTTTAAAAAAAAGTATCTATTGATTTTTTATTAAACAGATTTTTAAGATGATTATTTTAGAAATTTTACCAAAATGGAAATGCCACACATTTTTTTATCATTATTGAGATATTTATGATTCTAAAACTTAAAAATCTATAAATAATTGTATTTATATTGAAAGATTACATAGATAAATATTATGTTGTGTATGTATGTGAGGTTTATATTATGCTAAAGATATCTATAGTTGATATTGAATCAATTTTTTTGAATGAATCATAGTTAAAGAGTATATATTACTTCAATCATGATGAAATCTACCCAATCTATAGTCAAAAGTTGGCTCCCCTTAAGATTAATTATATTAAATGACCCAAAGTTGATTTATGGGATTATATTTGAAATATCAATAAAAACTTCATCAATTAAGGATGGATCTTGATGCAAGTATGTTAATAAAAACTTCTAGGATTAACTTAGAACCATCCAATTTTTAGTTCTTGAAATTTTATAGTTAAAATAATTATTTTAATTAGATAAAGGAAGAATAATGATTTAGGCATAACTATATTCCTAAAATAAAGAGGGTAATAAATAATAACATGACTCAATCAAAAGTGTATGACTAAATCAAAATATAACTCAATAAAAAATATCACAAAATCCTAAAATTTCTTAAATAGAGGGCTTTAAATTGAAAGAGTAGTATGCTAAAAAAGAGCATGATCGTACTAAGGAATGAATTAACCAAAAGAGGATGGCTATGTTAAAAGGAGATCTAGCCAATGATGTATAAATAAATTAATGAAATACTTCATTAAAAAGCATAACTAAATCAAGATAATATTACCAAAAGAAGAAGATCAAATCAGAGATGAACTTCGCCAAGAAAGAAACACCATTAGTCCAAAATATTTTCTAATAGAAAAAAGAAGAACTAAGACTGTAAATCGTGTAGTTAAACATGCATGATTATGTTATAAATAGACCGAGTCAAAAGAGTCGACTTCAGAAAGATTCCTAGCCTAAAAACTTGATTGGATAATAAATATAATTAAAAGAGCATGCTTGCATTGAAGGTAAACTTAGCCAAAGTGATAAAACTAATCTTAGAAAAGCCTAGGTAAATGTATAAAGTTAAATTAAGAATTTAGTCAAAATATCAATCAAACTAATGTATGTATGCATGATGTAAATACGACAAATCATAACTAACTCTAGAAGTATTTTAGTCGATATTGTGACAGTTTATACCAATTGCACCTAAAGATAGTTAGTTAGAGTAGAGTATTTTAAAATGTTGTAGAAAAACATAACAGACAATTAGTTATTAAAGAATAAAAGAGGCTAGTGTGACTAACAATCTCAAAAATATGAAGAAATGACAACTAAGATTTACCTAAACCTATGACTGATAAACTATGTTTGTTGATCTTCTAGCATCATCTTCTAATTCTTCTTGTTTCAAAGGCTACCACGCTTCACCCTTTAAAGAGCTCATGCTTGTTTCATTTAGTCTTTGAAATTTCACACTTACAAGATTTCATAGGACTCATATATATATATATATATCATATATATATATATATATATATATATATATATATATATATATATATATATATATATATATATATATATATATATATATATATATATATATATATATATATATATATATATATATATATATATATATATATCAACTTATAAAATAGAGATTAGTAACCAATTTATATTTCAAAACATAGACATTTAGACATTCCATCATCACATTATAATATTCACATAATACTTTCATTTTTTAAGAAGGACCACCTAAAAAAAAAATGTTAGTTTAATCGTAATATTATCTACAATCATTATAGAACAATTCTAACATAAACATCTAAGACTATCGTAAGGAAAACATTATATCACATTAAACCACATCTCAATAATTATCATAGCACATTAATCAAAGAAAACAAATCATCCCTAGCCTAATTAAGGGCCTATAGACTATATCCTATTGAGTAAATCTAACATGTACAAGATTATGTAGGTATCTACCTATTAAGTTTCATCATTGTATTTTAGGTTTCTAAATCTTAATTTGTTATTCAAGTTAATCATGGATAATTTCTACTTGAGTGATTAGCATTTTAAAGAATTTTATTTTAATTTTTTTTGGGTTTTAATTATAAAGTGTTTTCTAAGAATGCATAATAGTAGGTAAGATTCAACAAGTAGATAAATCTCACCACCAAGGCATTCTAAATGCTATAAAATACATCTTTCATAGAAGGAACAAAGATGCATTCCATAAAGCACTAAAATTATTCTAAGTAGAATTTATAGCTTCTATGATTATTTAATTAATTTTAATTTAATTTAATTTAATTTTCTTAAAGAAAATTGAGAAAATTATTCAAAATATTTTCTAAATTGTATAGAAATTTTTTCTTCTGCAGCATGTTCACAATTGCAGCTATCTCAAACGCAACTAAAATGAGTTCTAAGCCGTAGGTGTGGTTTTCTGGCTCGTGCCAGTGTAGTTAGAACGACGCTAATTTGAGTGATCCCCTGCCATGGTTTCAAAAGTCGTATACTGAGAAGGATAAAAAAACTTTTAATTTATCTATCTAACAATCAGATTTGGCTAGGACCTAAGTTCACAAAGCTCTAATGTGAAATCGAACTAAGAGGGGTTCAGGAGCAACTTGTATGAAGGCTTTGACTTGACTCAAATGGATGTCGATGGGAATCGGCCAGAGATCTGATCGAGCGTGGCTTGGAGGGCTCAAGGAGGCAAAGGAGTTTCATTTTGGCTAGTGGAGCTTAGGGAAGATGGAGGTCCGTCGCACCGGTCGTTAATGTGACGGTGACTATTTTCAAAAAAAAAAAAATTTCGTGCCTAAACACGTAATTAAGATTAACACTAAGCCTATTTTAAAAATAATCCCTTATCAATGTACTTATGAATAATAATAGCTCCATCATTTTCTTTGTTCCCGCATTCAATCAAAATTATTGATCAAAAACTAACTCAGTAATAAAATTTGATCAGATTTTATGAAGATTTGAATGTTTATCAACTTTAAGGAATAATAGATAGGTTATAATGTCACACACTTCCATATTACTTCTTCGTTCCTTAGTCAAAAGCTTGCAGCCATACCCCCCTTCTGTTGAAAATGATGTTAGGATATGGAAGTATTTCCAGTGGATTGATCACCTACTTTGGTGGCTGATGAAGGTTTTGTTATTTGAGATGAAAATGATTTTATTGCATGCCCTTATTTAATTATGTTTTTTTGTTTTTTTTACTTTTATATTATTTTTAAAAATATATTTATTTAGAATATTTTTTATATGATTTTATTTTTTTTTCAAAATTAAATAACATTATTTTTAAAAATATTCAAAATATCTTTTAAATATTTTAAGTACTTTTAAAAACATATGCAATCAAACAAGTTTTATTTTTAAGTAAAATATAAATAAAATAAAAGTGGAGTCTATGTAAGATAATATTACAATCTACAAATTTTCTCTATCTACACTTTTTCTAAGTAACATTTTACACTCGTTTAATATAGGTGGAGCATATTTTAGGGACGGAGGATATTTTTTAGCCTTTCTTTGGTCGTCTAGGTGACTCAGACTTTCAATTGGCTATAAATAGATATGAGATGGTATGCTATGATTTGAGATTGTGCACACACATTAGCGATTCTACAGCTCTAGTCATAGGAGCATATGTCACATGAGTATGATTCAACTCTGGCTACACAAATAGCAGACATGGGTGCGGGCCCATCTACTTATGCTGATTCAGGGCCTTCCACTTATTAGGAGAGCTCTCAGTCTTAGCACCATATAGATGTTGCACCTTCACCAGATTAGGTGCCTTTAGGAGACTAACAGCTATAACAAGGTTTTGATGTTGTAAGAGATGATCAAGGACCACATGATGTTTCCCATCAAGCGTGTCGAACATTGTATGTCCTGTCTTACGATAGCGATATGTCATCGAGGCGATAGTTTATGGAGATGTATATGTATTTTTTGTATTTTGACTGGGTCTACTTAAAATGTGATGGATACTCTTTTGTGTATTTTGTATAGTTGTGTATTTTGTGTATTTGTAACAATGTTTACTTAACATATGAATGAAACCTCTTTTGTATATTTTGTATAGTTGTACAACTAGTTTATATAAAGTAGTTTTAATTTTTAATTTGATGCTAGTACTCTGATATTATTGATATCCGATTGAATTTATATTTGAAGGTGGACAAAATCAAAGACAACAAACACTTCTTCTTTTCAAAAAAAAAAATTATAGTAGGAAAGTAGCCTATTAGCGCTGCTGCAGTCGATCGATCGATTATCGGGCGTACTTAAAGCCAGATGATCGGTTGACGGCTTTGATCAGATAATTGACTTTGTTTAAGCCACCTCGTGATAAGTGACACTACTTATGGGGCGACTGTATCTAAATTGATTTTTTTTATATATATACTTAAAATTAAAATTAATATTTATTTAATATTTATATTTTTTAAAAAAAAACTTATATTTACATTGCCATTTGACTCGCGCCTTCTAATCATTCTATTCACTTATTTGTAATAAATGTAACTGCCACTGTCCACTCGCCATTGTTCCATTTTTTGGAGGAGCATGAAGTGGTCAAAGATGAGTTCACCTCTTGGGATGTCGATATTTTTGTATAGAGTCATCTATCTCATTGGGTGTTAGTCTTACACATTATTATTCAACATGGGGTGTCTTTCTTTTGTATTAAGTCACCAACATCACAAGAGGTCAGTCTTACACTTTAGTTGTCAAATGCATAGAGTGTTGATATAGAGTTTCCAATCGTATGGGGTGTCAGTCTTACATTTTAATAGCCAACCACATAGAGTATTGGTTTCTATGATTTAGAGCCGTCGACCTCATAGGGTGCTAGTCTTATACTTTAATTGTCAATCACACTGAGTGTTGACCTTCTTTTTTTTTTTGTATAAAGTCACTGACCTTACATGGTGTCAGTCTTACATTTTAGTTGACAACCGCATAGAGTGTTGGTATTTAGGCAATTCAGATAGACAAGTAGATTTCATCACTCAGTCGAAAATGGCTCAAGTATTGCTCTAGTAATTGGTCCAAAAATGACAAGCCGAGAAACTTTAATCTATAGGCAGCTCCCCGAGTGCAGCTTTTGAAGACGACTTTGGGTCATCGAGGAACTTAAGTCATCGAGTATATCTCTTTTATGCTTATGCTTAATCTGTGTAATAACTCAACTATGAAGCAAACAGATGTTGAAAGTTATTAAGAACTTTATTATACAAAGTACCAAAATACTTAAGGAATAACAAGCGAGTACAAGTTTGGAAACTTCTCATCATGAGTGAATTTTTTTCAAATCTCCCGCGCTCCGATCCAAGTTCACTTAACTATTAGTCACTTTAGAATTTTTCTAAAAAAACTGAAGAAAAATTGCAAAAACTTGTTCAGATTAATGACTTATAAAGAAAAAGAATTTACAAAACTCTCTAGCTCAAGGGCAAGAGCATATATATATATATATATATATATATATATATATATATATATATATATATATAATATATAATAAAGTAGGCTCATAATAAAGTAGGCTCATTAACTACAACAAAAAGTTAGGTGGTCCACCCCATATTTATAACCTGTAATCACATGCCTAACAAAATTTTGTTACCTTCTCATATGCACCATTGCAGCTAGCTGTCCATGACACATTCTCTAATCAACTTTACCACTATACAGTCTCTATAAATATGCACACACTACCATATGTAAAACACAATGAATAGACGTCTGAGTTGATAAAACTCTAGGTTAACCTCCATTATTGCTTTCGTCTAGCTTTCTTCTTCATGGTTTTCTTCATGGTTAGATATCAACACTTTCAATAAGCACCTTTTTTTCTTCTACTACTATAATGCCTAACCTCTCTTACAATGAGTCCTCTCAACACTCCTTCAAACATCAGCCAAGAAACCATATTACTCACCACTTCACCGTCTGCTAGTTCAACCTCCACCTCAGTTGAATGGATCCTTGACAGCGATGCACCTTAGTCAAGATTTTGGTCACCTCCGATTAAATTTTATAACCCAACAAATCACCCTGACAACTACACTCTTTCCTATTCACCACTTGGAAAAATGTATCCTACCAACTCCACCTGGTATGTTACTTCTCTCTAAGCATTTTATCTTCCCAACCTCTCCTACTTCTCTCGGTTCACCATGATAACAACTACTCTATTTTGTACTGGATGACACGGACAATTTACACACATGCCTTTTCTTAAAGGACCATTTCATTATGGCATCTACTCCATTAACACTATTACACCCTCCTCCGTTGCAGAATTAGCATTGATATCCATTAACATTATTCCAGCTCTATGGCATTGATGTTTGGGCTATCCGTCTACTGCTGCTTTATCTATAGTAGCAAAAAAAAAACTCTATATTATGTATTCCCAATCATAATAGCAAATGTATCAAGTGCGCCCCATCTAAAGCTCATTGTTTACCATTTCTTGTATCGAAATATCATGAATACAAACTTTTATACTTAATTCACTCTAACATATGAGGTTTAGCCTCTATTAACATCATTCCAGCTCTATGGCATCAACATTTGGGCCATCCATCTGCTGCTACTTCATCTATATTAGCCAAAAAAAACTCTATATTATGTGTTCCGAACCATAATCATAAATGTATCACATAGTCCCTATGTAAAGCTCATCATTTATCATTTCTTGTATCAAAATCTCATAAATACAAACTATTATACTGAATTCACTTTGGCATATGAGATCAAGCCTCTACAACAACTTTAAATGGTTATCATTATAA
>CM038232.1:85673126-85771317 GCA_021442155.1 Cymbidium sinense | reverse complement strand
GGGAGAATGTTGTGCTCCAAGTCCCCCCGAGGAAGGTCTTCATCTATGAAGGTGATCCCTTGAGCTTTTTTTGTGTAATGTACCTCCTCACCTATAGCAATCAATTGAGCTAACTCTAGATCAAGGAGATCCTTGATTAGTGATTCCCTCATCTCTTTGGATAAGATAAGGGCATCGTATATGCAGAGCTTAGATGACAACTTTCTTAGATGAAAGAATATGTAATCCACCTTGGGCTGATCCTCCACAAGCATATCCAAGGGTGGAGTATCCTGTGGAGGGGCTTCTTGATCCTCTATACCAATGAGTTATTTCCCACTATCTTGAGGTGCTGCCTTAGGAGGTAGAACCTTGCCACTACGGAGGTTAACTTTGGTGATCTCTTATGGCAGGGTATTGGAAGGTTCTACCTGCACATCAAGCTCACCTACAGCTTCTCCTATGGGACCCTTGGAATCGGATGATTCCAAGTCTATCTCAAGAGGGAACTCATAGTATTCAGAGTAGGAAAGTCCAACTCTGAATCAAGAAGAGGAAGATCGGAATTATTATAATTATTTTCGCTTGAGGAGTTATCATTAAGAGTAGAAGTAGACAACCCATCAAAAGTGACATATATATAATTTAAGATATCTTTATTCTTTAATTTCTTGGATTTGATAGGTGGTACAAAGTAGAAATCAAGTAAAGTAAGTGGGGTAAGGGATTTGATGCTCTTATTTATCGATACAAGAGTTCTACTAGTAGAAGAAGAGGAACTAGCTAAAGTAGAGGAAGTCACTGATGTGGTAGCTGCAATGGTAAATTGGAGGCTAGACTCGTTCAGTGGTTGTGCTACTGGGCTATCTCAGGCCGACACATGCTGCTGCTACTGCTGAAGTCCACCTTTCCCTGAGTTGGCATTGGCAACTTGCAAACCTTCCTTGATGTTAGAAGTTTGAGCTGACTCAAGCACCTGTAAAGAAAGTTTCTTGATCTTCTGAATGATCTTTTTAGAGGTTTTAGATAAAGAGATATCCCAACCTTCTTTGGTTTTGGAAGGATCACAAGTATCCCAAAGGATTATCCTAATGGAACTGATGATTGTTCCTAGGTATTCCTTGAGGATAACTCTTGGTCTTGAAGCTATGTTCAATCTAGTCTTTAAATGTGAAGCAATCCTCCAAAATATGACCTAACATATGGTGGTAGGGGCAAATGTTATGATCATGAATTTTGCCAACTTCCTCAAGTCTCCTAGGTTTGGGTAGCTAAAAATTAGGCTTCTTTAATATATTCTTTAAGATCTTCCTGATTACCTCCCTCTTACATGAATAATGTTTGTTGAGCTTATCTAAAAGAGTAGGTGGACCATAGCTACCTGGCAGTGGATATGTGTGCCATTGCTACTGATGATATGACTGAGGAGGTGACAGTGCTGGCCATGGAGGCTGATGTAGAGGCCGAGCCTCGGTGGTAAAGGAAATGGAAGCAGGTCGTGGTCTCTGGTGATCTCTGGTTGCTTGCTTCTCCTTATCTACCACCATTACTGTTCACTTCTTCTCATAGACCTTATGTGGCTTTGCTTTAGGCAACTGGTCTTGAAAAGGAAATTGTTTGGCCTCTCCTTGTAGACTAGCCACCTTGTTGATTAGCTTCTCAAATGTTTTGATAGTGAAGCCCTTAAGCATAAAGGCGAAAGGGCCATGGATATTCTTTAGAAGAATCTTAATGGCATGCTACTCAGACAACTGTGGCTTGTATTTCATGCTCAAGTTACACCACCTAAGAATATAGTCAACAAGGGACTCACTTGGGTGTTATTGTACTACAACGAGATCACCAACAGTAACCCTTTGCTAAGCTCCAAAAAACCTCTTGATAAAGAGTTGCTCAACTCGAAATATCTTTCTTGAATTGTTGGGAAGTTCGACATACCAATCAAAGCTATCCCACTACTTGATGAAGAAGCGGAATAGCAAAGCATTCGCCATAGTTGCAACAGCGGCCTGAAGTATGCAATACTCTTTGCCAGGTTTCCACTTCAAAGCTCTTGAAGAAAGGTGCACGAAACCTTTGGGATATTGGATTGCATCAAATTCCTCTGGGTAGGGTCTACCCTTTGGAACTGATGATCCTCCCCAGGCTTGAGCCGATGCTTTCTTCACTTGCTGCTCAACCATGGATCTTATGTCTTTCTCTTGTATGGAGGAACTTTCCACTGCCTTTCTATACATGCTAGTGCTACCTTGCTCAACGGAGGTAAGGTCTTGGCTGGGACCAAGACATGCACTAACTCTGGCTGACTAATCTTAGCTATAGTAGGATGAACTACTGGGGCTTATTTCTAAAGTACTGAGACTGCTGCTAACAAGCCCTCAAGCTGCCTCTCCATCCTATCTATTTGTTCATCTTTCTACTTTAACTGATATCGAAGGTGTTGGGTTGGTGCTGTCTTCACCTTTCCTTATCACCTTCCTATTGTTCTCTCAAGAGGGATCCCCTAGTATCTACCATGCAAACCCGACCCTCCCAACAAATCATCTTCATTGGGATCAAAGTTGATCTTCTCCTCATCGAGAGTCATAATTACTTTCTTTTCTATAAGATAATGTGCCCGTGTCCTCAAGAGAATGATCAATGAATGGGCAAATAATTTTGGTGGCCGTGTGATCAGTGTCTTGAGAGGCACCGGACCTCCCCTACTATTGGAGAGTCAATCCTATGACAACTGTACTCACTAGAAGAGATACACTACTGGCTGTCACGGACTCTGAAAGGGGTGACACTCCTAGGAGGTTCTACTATCATCGGTGCAACTAGACTATCATCTGCTCCCTCCGCAACAGCTGCTACCATCTCTGTGTCCTACTAAACTGGTGGTGTTGGTGAAGGGATGACCACTATGCTTCGGGGTCGCCATTCCCCTCACACCTGGTGGGGTAGAAGGTCGCAGGAGCTTCAACCTCACAATAGGGTGTGAATGGAATAGGATCCCTCAACCATAGCCGGATCACAAAAGGGGTATGCTTCTCCTCGGATGTGGCCTTCATGGCCTTCGGTGGAATTGGAGATGTTGTAACGTGAATGGGTGATGACAAATGGGTAGAACGTGTGGTGGAGACACCCGTCTCTCGACATGGACCCTCTTCTTCCTATGATGGGTCATTCCTCGAGCAAAATACTCTATATGATGATGTGGGCAGCACCGATCGAAAATCAATGAGTGTAGAGGTCACTGACTGTCGACCAAACCTTCGCCTCTCTCTACTAGTGATCTGTATTGAAGTACGGGCCTCTCTGGCCCTCTCCTATCATAGATGTTTCCCCACACTGCGGGGGATCACAGATCTCAAATTGAATTGAGCTCCAGACTCAGAACGTCCATAAGCTCAACCAGCAGCAGCTGTCAAGGCTAGCATGACCTCCCCTAAGTGGGGTTGGTGTTGAACCACTAGTGGAGGTGAATTATGGATCCTCCTAGCATCCTCTCTATCAGACCCAGAGAGAGGATGAAACGAGTTCGTTGTAACCAGCAGGGTGATCAGAGTGGGTTCCTCATCCACAGCTAACCGCATAGCAGCCTCCATCTCCTTAGCAATACGTATATGATACCGCTTAATCATGCACTTTTATTTCTCCTCTGAGTCCTGGTAGAGTGAGTGGAGTAAGAACTAGACCCAACCTCAAAGGCTGGGGAGGCAATCTCAGGATCAGAGGAGCCTTACCCTTAGGGTGCCAATGAGGAGTGCCCACTGGGTAGCAGAAACCACGGGCATGGGCATTGTCACTATCCGCCGCTGGGCAATGGTACTACCACTGCTTTCCTTTTTAATGAGGGGATGTTAGAATCCGATGGTAAATCAATCTGAATGTTTGGCTTCTACCTGGCCACCACAGTCCTGCTAATAGTTGTGAGGGGAGTGCCCTCATAGGTGATCCTCACCCCCTTAAAACCTCTGCCAAAGTGGATGAGATGGGTGTGATCAGCTCGAGGGAGATTGGCCTAATCTAAGGCCAAATCCATGTCGTAGGGGAAAGTGAACACAAACTTCTGTGAACTTGCCATTTATAATCAACTGAAAATTGAAGAACTAAACTGTAGCTGTAACTTAAACTAATGCTGAGAATTTACAATGTTGGAAATAAGCTTGGATCAGATTTCTATTTTATTGATTTCTGAATTTGAATTTAAAATTTAAACCCACATCCAACATCTTGGAAGTGTTAAGTGGGGTTCAAATGGATTTAGAGAAGATTTAGAGATTTGGCTGGAAAGAGGAATTTTTTAATATTAATCCAACTTCAACAAATTTGGGTATGTTGAAAAATGGATTCAAATATTTTTTTAGAAAGAGTCTTCCATAGGTTCATGCTTGAAATTAGATTTTGGTTTGAGGACCCTTTCCTTTAACAAATTTGTGTATGTTAAAGTAAGGGTCAATTAGTTTTGTTTTTGATTTGATATTTTGGAATTCACTCACTTAACAAACTTGGTTATGCCAAGTGAAGTGTTTGAAAATAATTATTTCTTTTGCTTTATTTATTTTATCTTGTGAATTATTATTGATTTTGAAAATTAGAATTCCCACTTAGCAAATTTAGGTATGCTAAGTGAAGAACCCAAGTGTGTTTCATTTTTTAAAGATTTTTTTTTGAAAATAAGATTCTTAGCAAATTGAGTATGCTATGGAAATCCTAAAGTGTTTCATTTGTTTTGGATATTTTGATTTTTGCAAAAGTAGTATCCTTAGAAAATTTGGGAATGTGTTTCCTTTTGATTTTGATTTGCTTTTGAAAAGTAGGATCCTTAGCAAATTTAAGTATGCTAAGGGAATCCTAATGTGTTTCCTTTTTGGCTTTGATTTATTTTTCAAAAGTAGGATCCTTAGCAAATTTAAGTATGCTAAGGGAATCCTAATGTGTTTCCGTTTGGGTTTTAATTTATTTTTTATTGAAAGGGGAGACTTCAATTTAGCAAATATGGTATGCTAAAGATGAAGTTCCACTTAATTTTGTAAAATGAAAATTTCACTTAGCTAATTTGAGTATACTAAATGAAGTTCCAAAAAATGTGTTTAAAATTTTTTATGTTTTGGTTTTATTTTGAAAATGGAGGCTTCACTTTAGCAAATTTGGTATGCTAAAGAGTGAAGTTCCAAAAGTGTTTTTTGGAAATTTTATGAAGTGGAAATTTCATTTAGCAAATTTGAGTATGCTAAATGAAATTCCAAAGATGTTTTAGAATTTTGTTTTGGATTTTAAAAAGGGGAGACTTCATTTTAGGAAATGGTGTATGCTAAATTGAAATTCCAAATATGTTTTGAAAATTTTTGTGGGAAGGATATTTTACTTAGAAAATTTGAGTATGCTAATGAAATTTCCAAAAGTGTGTTTCAAATTTTATTTTTGGAAAAGGAGAGACTTCATTTTAGCAAGTGGGATATGCTAGAATGAAGTTTCAAATGTATTTTGAAAATTTTATTTTTTTTCAAGTTTGGAGACTTCACTTAGCAAGGTTGAGTGTGCTAAATGAAGTTCCAAATGTGTTTTAAATTTTGAAAATATGATTGTTAAGTTTTGATTTTTGAAAAGAAGACTTCCTTTTAACAAATTTGTGTATGTAGGAATGGAAGTCAATCTTATTTTTGCAATGTGAAAGTTTTGCTTTGTGTGTGATTATTGCTTTTTTGAAAGAGGGAATTTCAACTTAATCATGTATGGAACATGTTTAAGTGGGATTTCCAAATGATGTTATTTTTATTTGGGAATGAAATCTTCATTCAATAAATTTGGGTATATTGAATGAAGATATTCATATGTGCTTTTGAAAATTTTAGTTTTGTTTGAAAATGAAACTTCTATTCAATAGGTGTGGGTATATTGAATGGAAAGGTTCATATGTGTTTTTTGAAAATTTTATTTTTGATTTTGTTTGAAAATGAGACCTCCACCCAATAAATGTGGGCATATTGAATGGAGAGGTTTCATATGTGTTTTTTTTTTTTGAAAATATGAAAATCTGAACCTAACACATGTGGAATATGTTAGGTGGAAGTTCAAAGTTATGATTTTGCATGAAGAAGTAATATCCATTCAATACATTTGGGTGTATTGAATGGAAATATCTTCAAATTTTATGATTTTGAAAATATGATTATTGGAATTTTATTTTTGTAAAGATGATCTTACATATAACAATCATGAAGATTATGAAGATAATTTAGGAAAATTTTGTGCAAAATATTTTACTATGTGCATTTTTGACAGAGCGCTTTTTGAAAAACATGATTTTTATAAGGGTTTATTTTGTCTTTATTATTTTAAAATTAAACTCTCCTTATCATAGAAATGATAAGGTGGAAGTCTTTGAATGTTTTTTTCTTTTTTATTAGATCTTTTTATTTTTATCCATTGGAGAACTAACGGGGTTTTAAGACCACAGGGGTGAGATCCTAAAAGATGTTGGCTAGCTTAACTTAAGGATGAAATAAGCTAAGTGCGAACAGAATGAAAGATAGTCTTGGATTCATACCAAAGTAAAAACCTACTATCGATTCTTGAAGACAGCGATCATTTATCAAAGATGGAGAGAGGAACCATCCCAGTAAGTGAGGAAAAATTTGTGGTGAAAATATTTACTTCATCTATCCTTTTGAAGAGGTTAAATGAAAACATAAATATACACCTTTGGTTTGGGACACCACAGATTCACAAATGTTCTTATTAGGGTGATCAGGTACGACATTGAGGAGAAGTGTACTATCTCATAAGATAAAAGTCACCACCCTACAATGGACCTAATCACCTCAATAAGGACTCTTAAGAATAATGGGTCTCCACATGTACTAAAGATTCTTCTCCTACTTTACATAGAAAAGTAAAGTAGGGTTTATTTTAAACCGGGTTCGTTAAGTTCCCTATAGGGCAAGCCCCCATAATTACATTATAAGGAATGAGATCCCTTAGAAATACTCTCGATTAAGGTAAATGATCATTGTCTCTAAAGATTTCAATAGATAGGACTATCAATCGATTAGTTTGTTTTAGAAGATCAAATGGGATTGATCAAAGAGAGGGAGTTATTGTCTAAGCCAAGGGAAGATAAGAAGGAGATATTCACGATCTAGGAAACCTAACGAACATATCAAACTATCCTATGATTGGGCTTTACACTTTTGAGATTGATTTATTTTGTTTGAGTTGAATTTTTTATTAGAAATTTAGGGCTTATGATTCCACAACACAAGATTATGGAAATGTCTAAGAAGTGAGGATTTATGCTTATGGCCCACAAAGGGGAGAAGCAACCTCAGAACCTAAATCTAGGGAGCTTTGGTGAGGGCCAAAAGCACAACCTAAATCTAAGGCAAAAATGGGTATTTGGTTTGTCTCCATATGAGAGGACAAACAACCCGATTGCTTGGACTTACAACTTGGGGATGGCCGCCAACTAACTCTCCTATGATTTTAAATTCATGCAGGCAAGTCATATGCTTTATGCAAGATAGTTATTTATTTAGAAAGAGACTAAGTACTTAAATTCAATCCCTAAAGAGACTAGATCATGTAAGGGTATGCTTCAAATGACCTAAATCTAATGCAATTCAGATTACATTTTATTTTTATTTTATTTTTGGACATCCATTTGACTCAGGCTTATAGGATTCATATGCCTAATGAGAAGTAAGATTATTGGCTAAAATCGAGAAGGAGATGTATTTCTACCATGACTCTCAAGTCAAGCAAAGGTGGAAGTTCTCCAATCAAGAGTGAAATAAGATGTTATTGTGCATGATGTTGTAAAAGAAATACTAAGGGTTGCTAATTCTTTTATCTTGATTTTTAACTTAGGCTTTAAATGAGGTTATGAGTTATTTATTTTTAATTTTGAGTTAATTAATTTGGTAGAAGGTTTATTTTTTCCTAAGAGCCTAATTGTCATCTAGGCCATACATCAAAGTATGGAAGAAACTAGGAAAAAAAACATGTCATTTCCAACGCACAAGCTAAACAAGACACCAAACATTTTATAAAGCTAACACAAAAAAATAAAATGCCACATGTGATCGAGCACCACCGCACAAACCCAAAACAAATTGGGTAGTTGAGCTATATCCTTATACAACCTGAATTATAAATGAATTAATTTCAATTAAGCAAGGAATTCATATTATAGGGGTCTTCAATCTTCATTTCATCATTCTTCTTTTCTTCTTTCTTCTTCTTTTCTTTTTTCTTCTTCGGTTCCTTCTTTTGGATGGTTGGAAGGTGGTTACTCCGAAGGCTTCATATGGTACATAAGATGTAATCTTATGATCAATGCTCATTCTAGCCCCCCATAACAATCATTCCAAAATCCTAATTGCAAAATTACATAAAAAGAAAAAAAAAGTAAATCTAACTAAAACCTGAAAAATAGAGATTAGCTAAACAAACCATACATTCCCAAGCATGTATATAAACAAATTGGACTTAACACCCCACACATGGTTAAACAAGTCCACCTAGCCTATTTTAGATTATTCTTAAGAGTATAAGCAACCTGCATAGCAAAAGAAGTTATATTTTTATTACAGCACCCTTTAAGCACAATCCCCCGCATAAGACAATGATTAGACTAAATCATCCTACCATTTATTCTATGCACATACACCCTAACATCCAGACTAAAACATCACATCACAAAACAAAAATATCAAACCATGCACCGCCCTAACATAAGACTAGAAGTGGTGACTTAATGTGTGTGTATGTAAGGTTTTGTGGTATGCATGGCTAGGTTTTAAGGTTAGGATTTTCCAAGTGTGAAAAGGTTCAACTTAGAAGGGTGGTCTCATTTGTTTAGTTGATATGGGTTAATTTTATTTGATGATTTGATTTGGTTTAAATGAACTTACTTAATTACTAAAGGTTTTAAAGAGAGGAAAAGAGAAGAGAACTTCTCTTTCCTCCGTACCTTAAGTGATTTCTAAGGTAGATTCATTAAGGATTTTTGTTTAGTGAATATTTTATTATGCATTTTAATTAATCCTTAGTTTAGATTTTCTCTAAACAAACCTATTCAAAAAGAAAGGCATTTTAAGATTAAATAAAGTGAATTACTATCACAAAACACAACATTTTATTTCTTTCCCACATGTGTATAACATGCATATGAATAGATCCTAAGCATATCTATACATATAAATGGGAATGTTTGGCATACTTTATGGTGAATGCTAAGTGAGGTTACTTAAAGAAATTTAGAATGTTTCATGTATGCATGATTTTGTTAAGTAGAAGAGAGTGACTCTTTTATCCATTTCTCATATGCACATTTACAAGTATAAAAGACATAAGTGAGTATGAAACCATTGTTAACCAGGGGTGTAAGGTACAAGACCTACTTAGGGCTACTTAAAGCCTCGTAACCCCGGGGTTGTCCAGACTAATATATCACTTTTCTTAAATACATGTGCATGTTCAAAAAGAAATGCATGGAAAGAGAATGCTAAGTGAGTTACTTAAGAAAATTTGAATGCTTTATGATGCATGATTTTCATTAAGTAGAAGTTTTCTTATCCACCTTTCATATGCACACATGTATGTATGAAAGGAATAAGTGAGTACGGTGCCATTGTTAACCAGGGGTGTAAGGTACAAGACCTACTTAGGGCTACTTAAAGCCTCGCAACTCTGGGGTTGGCCAGACTAATATACCACTATCCTTAAATACAAGAATATATACAAAAGAAATGAATGGAAAAGAAAGATGCAAAAATTTGTACTTATTTTTGGACTTGGTTCTATAATTTATATGTGTAAGTGTAAGGATCTTTCTTAAGTCATAACATGGAAGAGGATAAGAATAGATTTAAGCAAGTGTTATGTTCTTTTAAAAGAACTATTCACTTTGCAAATCTTAATCAAATCCATATTAAGAGGAAAGAAAGGAAGCAAATATTAGACACATTTTTATATTCACATGAAAGCTTATAAATAAGTTATAAGTAGCACACTTTCAGTTTTAGGTATTTGATTTATAGATTTTGAAAATAGTTTTGAATTTAATAGTGATAATAGCCACTCATATTTTTACTTTAGCCAAAACATGAAATTTGACATAAAGAAAACATTTCATTTTGATTTTGATTTTGAAAAATATGAATGTATGATTTTCATATGACATATTTAGCATGCTAGGAAAGAAATAAAGTGATGTAAGCATGTAATTTCATTCACTCTAATTAAGTCTTAAAGACAATCTTAGTAAAATCATTTAAGAGAATCAAAATTGTTTAAAGAGACTTTCATTTTATTTTGAGTTTGATTTGAATTAGGAAAGTGTGAGAAGGTTTTTGGTTTTACCCATTCCCACATGTGTGTATTATTTTAGTTTAATTTTTAGGTAATTAGATTAATTTTATGCTTTGGTTAGGTTAAGGTGTAGATTAAGTTCATTAATTATCCCTTACCTATACCACTTTAACATATTTAATGAAATAATTATGAGCCAATGTATGAACCACAAGAATTTAAATCATCAATGCATCTTAGGAAAAAGGTAATGCTGGCTCATAATTAATAATTAATTAAGCTAAAGAGTTTAATTTAAGTACTTTCATAACCTTTCCCACACATATGGGTTAAGTATGATTTAAGTTTACTTAGGTTATTGAACACCTAAGTATCTACCAAGAAGGAATGATTAAGTTTCTGGATCAATTTTAGTTTTGAGAATTTGATTTGATTAATTAAGTAGATCAATAGTGGATTAACCCTTAATTAGATTTGGATAAAGGAAGAAAGGGGATTTATGGAATAGCTTAAGGAAAAATATCCCAAAATCATTCCATAAACCTCCTAATCACTTAAACAAAGTTTAATTAGTTTAATCAAAGCTTAATTGTATTAAGAGAGTGATTAGGGGTTCATTAATTAATTTTCTTGATTAACTCATTAATAAATTCCAAAAAAATGAGGGGTGGGAGAAGCCATCCCACTAAATATGCCTAAGAATTTTGGGATTAATTAATGAATTCATTAAGGAGTAATTAGGGTTATAAAGTTCTCAAATAAACCCTAATTTAGAAAAATCTACCGTTCAAACTCAATTAGAAACAATTTTATTGGATTTTTCTCTGACTTATATTTAAAATGAGCCCTCATTCATATTTTTGATTTTTCTATATTTAGTTATATATTTTTGAAGTTTCAATTGATTTAAGTGATTTTTAAGAATTCTGCTAATTTATTTTATTAAAATAAACCATTTGACCCTCAAAATTCATTATCTTTTAATCTAAGGTCATTTTAACTTAAACTTTTTATGGTAGATGTATTTTAACACCAATTTTAATCTCTGAAAATTTCAACTTAATTTGAAATGTATTTTTGGTTTAATTAAAGAAATTTGATCTTTACTAAGCTCAAAATACTTAGTGAAATTTGGGGATTTTGGGTTTGTTGGATTTATTTGAAATGAATTCAACAAGCTCTTGTTTGCAATTTTGGTTAGAATTTTATTTTCAATGAATTTTTGAAGTTTTAGATAATTTAAATTAAATTTCTAAATCAAAATCGCAGTCGGCAGCATGGCCATGTGGCGCTGCGTCGCGTCAATAACATCGTGATTCACAGAGGTGCCGTTAGTGAAAAGAGCAGAAATGACCGTCAACGCTCGAGTGACCGTGGTTCGCTCGGACCGTCCGATCGATATCCATCAGATCGTGATCTGGAGGCCAAGATCATGCGATCGGTGCGTGATCTGAGCCATCTGATCAAGCAAACCATGTGATCAGATGATCTAGATCACATCAGGCGATCCAAAGGCCCGGATCGCATGATCCGAGCCATCCGATCCCATGGTTCGTGGATCGGACGGTGATGGCAGGTGATGAACAGTGATTTTAGGATTTTTTTTAAAAAAATTTTTAAGTGAAAACTTGTCCAAATGGACTCATTTTCATGTCGATTTGCACCAGAAAATTTTTATTTTCTAATTGTAATGATTTAAATTAAAAAAGCGGATTATCTAGGGTAGATTCTTAAAAAATCATGCAAAAACCATCACAAAATGAGGGATCTAAGGCTATGGTTTTGAAGGTAACCTCACGAGGATGATTTTGGATGGTGTGACTTCGAGCATCTTGTCAGTGAGGGAAGAAGCCTTGGACTGAGCTTAGATCCTTGTGTTCATGTCAAAATGAAGTTTCCTCCGGTGATCATCATTTCCTCGCTAAAATCCCTTTAATTTTGGAGTATTTCTCTCCAAAATGAAGTGGATGATTTCTAATGGCTTTTGGGAGCTCTAGGAGGAGGAGAATGAGAGCTCATTCTAAAATGAGGTCAACAAAGGGGCTATGTGTGGTGTCTGACAAGGCATTCTACATGTATTGGTGTTGACTGAAATGATCAATAACATCGAACGATCACAAGCACTAACAGAGATGATCTAATCCTAACTCAAGGTGTAGAAGGAATCTAGAGCTTAGTGCAATGTGACTCAACTCATGTCAAAGACATAAGAGAAGGAAGGAGGATTCCCCTAGGGATAGAGTATGTGAACCTTTCACTAGGAAAATTTGTTCAAATCATCCATAAAGGATATGAGAGGTTTGATTTGAGTTTCACTGGGGAGAAATTAATTTAATTTATTTAATTTATTTTGATTATTTTGATTTGATTGACTCCACTATGGGAGGTTGATTGGATTTATTTTGTTGGTGTTTATTTGACTCTACTAAAGGAGGAGGGTTGAATTTGTTTTAGATTTTAAATTTTGGATTTGGGATGAACCCTGTTGGTTTGCAATGGATCGCACTGAGTAGGTGCCATGGGAGACCAGACCTGCTCAAATTTACCAATTCAAAGGGTAGTATACCATAGTAGCCAACCAATGGGGTGCCTTTTGGTATCATACTAGGAAGAAAGTGTAGTAGACTTACATCATCCAAAGTAGGGACCAATTGCTGGTTGATCCATTGGCAAGGCAACGGATTGAACCCGACCTAGGGCTGACTATTAAGTGAATGCCACTTAGATTAGCTCAAGGATAGTCAAAAGTAATTTCATTATTTAATTATTTTGATGGATCCTATCGATTTGTGATGGAGTAGGGTAGCGGTGGCCATGGGCTAACTGGTTACTAATCCAAAGGAATAGTCTACCAACCATAAGGTAGGACTAACCAACGAGAGGGATGCCTTTCAACATGCAATGGTCAAGTTAGGAAGAAAGCGTGGGGACTCACATCTTCCAAACAAGGAACCACGGGGTGGGGTTTGTGCAGAATGACGACATATAGGACTATTGAGTGAATGTCATTGGGGGACTTAGATCAGCTCAAAGATAGTGAAAGATTAATTTTATTTTTTAATTTATTTTGATAGATTCTATTGGTTTGTGATGGATCACGAGAACTTATATTAGCCTAGACCTATCTGATTTATTGAACCAAAAGTAGCTTGGGAGAACTATCCAACCAAGGAGTTTCGGTTTGCAATGATCAATTAAAGGGAAGAAAGCTCCGGGATTCATATTTTCCACTACAAAAGACCACTGGGGTGATCAGTTCTCTAGGCAATAAATTGAACCCGACCTAGGGCTACCCATCGATTTGTGATAGTCATGCTAGGAAGAATGAGTCATAGTCGTACATCTTCCAAAATGACCAGGTAACACTTATGGCAGCAGTTAGACCCAACCTAAAGGAGACTATGGGTGAGTATTACCAGGATTTATCTCTCACTCGGTAGAATTCTATAGGGAGTTCTGCTGACATTGCCCTAGAGATAGGATGTCTGCTTGGGAAAAGGAGCACTTTGGGGGCTTGAATTCCTAATCCATAAGTGAATTAATTTGTTTATTTTATTTAGTTTGTTTATCATGGACCCTCTTGGTTAGCAAGGGATCAAACTAAGAAGGAGCTTACATCAGCCTAAACCTATCTCAGATTTACCGAACCAAGTGAGAATCTGCGCATCTACTGAACAAATTCTCCAACCATATGGGTGGCTACTAGGAAAGGGGGACTGTCCAATCCAAGAGTAACTAGGGTAGTGTCTAAATGGGGTCGCTAAGGATGTGATCCAAATAGAATGCCCAGAGGGGCACTAAGGGCTTAATCAAAACCTAGAAGATGACATGGCTAGTCATATATCAAATATGTATTTGGTGGCTAACTCAAGGAGAAAGTGGGACTCACATCTACCAAGAGTGTATCCATAGGCGACTAGAACATTAATGAGAGGTGCCCAGGACTTCTCCATCAAAGCGCCGAGAAGATATGTTTGTTTATGCTCCAAAGGGAGGATGCCACTGGGTTCTCTTACACCACTTAAATATAATAGAATTTTAATGAATATTACCCGAGATCAGAATCAAGAAGAAAGCACAGGACTCACACCTAACATTGTTCTAATCAAAATAGGAGCCTCTTGGGTTCTATCTCACCAATTCTAGTAGCAGAATGTGCTCATGTTGAAAGATAGGATACTTCTTAATGTATACTCCTTTTGGTGGATTTGAATAAGCAACAAGACAAAAATAAAGAATTGTGAAGAATTGGAATGAAATTTTATTCTTTTCATGCTAATTGTTTTCAAACATGTTTATTATGGGCAATGTTTCTTCAATGAGCCCATTAATTGGAAGCATGGTGTTCCCCTTTACAATCAATAATAAGATCCTCTGGGAGGCATTCTCTGTGATGCTTGTAGGTTTAAATCCCATCATGGGGATGTCTCTCTAGAATTAGAACAAGTTCTCCTGGAAAAGTTCTGGTGGACCAAATCATTATGAATGGAATCATTAGGTTTTACTATCTACCATAGTGGTTTAAGTTTCCATGCAAAGCACTAAAGTAGGCTTTTCAATGAGGTAGAATCTTGATTTGGAAAGTTTGAGGTTCTTTGAAAAGTTTAACCATCTATTCAATGTTGATTAAAATTTTTTTTCTCTCTTGGGTTTGAAACTTGGGCATATTTGATGCCACTTCAATTTCTTTGGATCCATCTTTGTTATCCCTTGATGCTATTGCAAAATTAGAGAATCCCCAAAGTCATCATAATTATAATCTTCAACTTGAGCGTCATTTAATGAGGCTACTCGATCGTAAAGATGGTCTTCCTTTTCCTTGATTGAAAAGGGTGACCTGCGATCTTAGTAAAACATGTGATGACTTTCATCCTCTATCATTAATTAATCCTTGAATGGGCATCATTTGGATCCTTCATTTTTTGGTGGAATGATAGTATCTTTCTTCTTTAATAAGTTGACTTCAAACTTTGTTCTTCTTCTTGATGCAAATGTTCGCCTCAAAGTTTAAAGTGAAGGCAATGTTCAATGAGTTTGTAGATTGCTTACCTTTAGAGATGTATTAGGCACTTCATTTATGATCTTAAGTAAAGTTGTCTTTAAACTATAAAAGTAACCAACCAAGTTGTGATTTTTCTTTTGATTTATCATATATGGATGTTGATTGGGTGGACTACCTTTATGTTATGAGGTTAATCTTTCATTTTGAAAATTTTCCTCAACCTTGGGTCATCCCCTAAGAGTCTTTCAAAATTATCTCTTCAAATAAACAAATTTTTCATCTCATATCATAAGGAGAATGATATATCTTTTCATAAGTTTAAGTGATATAGACACTTGAATCATCCTTTTAGATCCTTTTCTTATCTCTTAAAGACTTGTCAAAAGTAAACTCAAACTTGTATATTCTTATTTTCCTTTTGTATTCATCTTTTTGATTCTAAATCAATGTGCATTGGAGTTTACCTTTCTCTTTTTCTTTCTCTTTCATTTCATTTTAATTTTTCTTTTTTTTCTTTTCTCTTTTATTTTATTTTATTTTCTTTCTCTTGAGTCTTGGTTTGTATTGTGTTCTTTGGAGGAGGTCTTGTCTTTCTTTTTAGGATGTTGAATGTTGAGTATGACTTGAATATTGCCACTAACTACAAATCATGTTAAGCTCAAGAACACTTCTCTTTCTCCTTGAAAAAGGTGAAGATCTATTTAGATTAGTCAACCTTCCAAAATATTGAGATCTTGATTAACCTTTAGAATAGTTTGGTGTTCTTATTTTGGATTGTATGTATTTCAAGATTTAGAATTTAATCTCAACAACTGGTTTGCCTCTTCTATTGTTGATCAAACTTGTAAGACCTATAAATAATAATTGCGTGATATCTTAAAGAATATTGATATCTACCTACTCTTTTAGTCTTTTTCTCTAGATTTGATGACTCTAACTCTTTATTATTGACACCACGAAAGTTTTTGAATATGTTTCTTCTTTGGAATCCTTTTCATGTCCATTTTTCTTTCTTTATGGATCTGTGATTATCATTTTGAGGAGTTGTCTTCTTTTTTAGGATTCAAGTTATTTGAGTCATACTCTAATGGATAAGACATACTAAAATCCTTATTAATCCTCTTCTTCTCTTAGGAACTTATGGCCTTCCTCTGGTGGGGAACTAGAATCAAACTTAGGTCAAGGGAAGTTTATTCCTCCTCTCCACTAGCTTTGAGGTGGAATCTCATTATTGGAAAGGGAACCATATACCTTTTCAAGTTGTTGATTTGGATTGTTAATTTAATTTGATTGTTGTGGAACCTCATTTATGAATTTGGGTATGCTAAATGAGGTTCCAAATATTGGAATTTTGAATTTCTAGAGGAGGGACCTCGAATTTGACTATGTTTAAAACCCACATTTAATAAATTTGGGTATGTTGAATGGGGTTTAAGCATTTTGGAGAGACTTTTGATGCTTCCACTAGTTTATATTCGAATTTGATTTTTATATTTGGGGACCTGTCATTTAACAAATTTGAGTATGTTAAAACAAATGGTCAATTGATTTTATTCGGGATGACTCACTTAGCAAATTTGGGTGCTAAATAAGTAGTTTGAAATAATTTTCCTCTTTGTTTGCTTGCTCATGATGTGAATCGTGAATGAATTTTTTGATTTTTTAAAGAGGATCTTTACTTAGCAAATTTAGGTATGCTAAATAAAGGATCCAAATGTGTTTTGAGTTTATGATTTTGATTTTTTTTTTTTGAAAAGGATCCTTACAAATTTAGGTATGCTAAGGATAAATATATGAGTTTAATTTTTTTTTTGATTTTTGAAAAGAGGATCTTTACTTAGCAAATTTAGGTATGCTAAATAAAGGATCTAAATATGAGTTTGATTATTTTATTTTATTTTTGTTTTAAAAAAGAGGATCTTCACTTAGCAAATTTGGGTATGCTAAATAAAGGATCTAAGTGTATTTTGATTTTGTTTTAATCTTTGAAAAGTAGATTTAACTTAACACATGTGAGATATTGAGTTGAATTTCAAAAGGTGTGGTTTTATTTTGAAATAAAGCCTTCATTTCAACACATTTGGATATGTTGAATGAGGTTTATCTTCAAATTTGTAATTTTGAAAGAAAGCTCCTTTAACATATGTGAAATATATTGAAATGGAGTTTCAATTTTTTATGATATGATTTATTTGAAAATGAAATCTTCATTCAATAAATTTAGGTATATTTAATGAGGATGTTCATTTTCAAATATATGAAAATAATTTTGATTTTAATTGAATGAAACCTTCATTCAATAAATTTGGGTATGTATATTGAATGAGGTTGTGCTTTTGAAAGATGATTTTGATTTTATTTTGAAATGAAAATCATTCAATAAATTTGGGTATATTGAATGAAGATGTTCATTTGTGTTTTTTTAAAGATGATTCTTAGTTTTATTTGGAAATAAAATCTTCATTCAATAAATTTGGGTATATTGAATGAGGATGTTCATTTGTGCCTTTGGAAAGATGATTCTAATTTTTATTTGGAAATGAAATCTTCATTCAATAAATTTGGGTATATTGAATGAAGATGTTCTTTTGTGCATTTTGAAAGATGATTTTGATTTTATTTGGAAATGAAATCTTCTTTCAACAAATTTGGGTATGTTTAAAAGAAGATGTGCTTTTTGAAAGTTGATTTTTATTTTAATTGGAATGAAACCTTTATTCAACAAATTTGGAGATGTTGAATGAAGATGTGCTTTTTGAAAGATGATTTTTATTTTAATTAGAATGAAACCTTCATTCAACAAATTTGGTTATGTTGAATGAAGATGTGCTTTTTGAAAGATGATTTTTATTTTAATTGGAATGAAATCTTCATTTAACAAATTTGGGTATGTTGAATGAAGATGTGCTTTTTGAAAGATTTTATTTTAATTGGAATGAAACCTTCATTCAACAAATTTGGGTATGTTGAATGAAGATGTGTGTTTTAAAAGATGATTTTTATTTTTATTTGAAATGAAATCTTCATTCAATACATTTGGGTATATTGAATGAGGATATTCATTGTGCTTTTTTTTAAAGATGATATTTAGCTTTGATTTTTTTTAAAAAAAAAATCCTACATGTAATAATCTTGAAGATTGTTTGATGAGGTTTATGTATTTTGTGTAATTATGTGTACTTTTTTTTGAAAAGTGCTTGAAAAATTATGGTTTTATAAAGGATTTATTTATTTTTTATTTTTTTAAATGAACCTTTCCTTACCATAGAAATGGTTAAGAGGTTCAACAAGGTTTTCTTAATAATCTCTTCTTTTTTTATTAAATTTTATTTTCACCTATTGGGAGACCTAACATGGGTTCTAAGACCTACAAGGAGTGAGGTCATAAAACCTAAAGGATGTTGGCTAGCTTAGCTCAAGAATAAAATGAGCTAAGTGCCAATGAAAAAGAAGGATAGTCTTGGACCCATATGAAATATGAATCTACTATCGATACTTGGAGACAATGATCATTTACTGAAGATGGAGAGAGTAACCCTCCCTAGTGGACTCGCCAGAAAAATCTGTAGTGAAAATATTCCTGCCTTCATCTATCCTTTTGAAGAGGATAAATGAAAACAAAAATATTTGCCTTTTGGTCAGGACACCATGTAGATCCACTGATTTCTTATTAGGGTGATCGAGTACGAAATTGAGGAGAGGTGTGCTATCTTGAAAGATAGAAGTCATCACCCAATAATGGACCTAATCACCTCAATAAGGACTCCAAAGGACTATGGGTCTGCATATGTACCAGAGATTCTTCCCCTAGTTTACATAGAAAAGTAAAGTAGGGCTTATTTTAAATCGGGTTCATTAAGTTCCCTATGGAGGCAAGCCCCCATAGTTAATTACGTCTTAAGGAATGAGGTTCCTTAAGAATACTCTCGATTAAGATAAATGATTATTGTCTCCAAAAATTTTAATAGGTAGGACTATCAATCGATTAGTTTAATCTTAGCAAATCAAGCGAGATCAATCAAGAGGAGGGAGTTCTTATCAAATCCAAATGGATGTGAGTAGGCGATGTTTAGGATACTAGGAAGCCTAGTAAACATCCCAAACTATCCTATGGTTGGGCTTTACATTTTTGAAATTGAATTACTTATTTGAGTTGAATTTTTATTAGAAGTTTAGGGCTTATAATTCCATGATAAAAGGTCATGGAAATGCCTAAGAGGTGAGGATTTATGCTTATGGCCATAAAAGGGAGAAGCAATCTCAGAACTTAAATCTATGGAGCTTTGGCGAAGGCCAAAAGCATGACCTAAATCTAAGGCAAAAAATGGGTATTCAGTTTGCCTCCACAAGAGAGGACAAAACCACCAGCCAACTTACAACCACAGGGGGGCTCCTCATGATTTAAATACATGTAGGCAAGTCTTATGCTTTATGAAAGATAGGCTTTTTTATTTAGAAAGAGACTAAGTCCTTAAACTCACTCTCTAAAGAGACTAGATCATGTAAGGGGATGCTTCAAATGAATGCAAATCTAATTACATCATATTACAATCATTTGACTTAGGCTTATAGGGTTCATATACTAATGCATGAGAAGTAAGATTATTGAGAATCAAAGAAGGGAGGAGGTGTGTTTCCACCATGACTCTCAGGTTAAGCCAAGTTTCTCACAGCAAGGTGGAAGCCCTCCAATCAAGACTAAAACAAGATCCTGTTGTGCATGATGTTGTAAAAGAAATACTCATCCAGCTATGGAGTTGCTAATTTTTTTATCTTGATTTTTAGCTTAGGATTTAAATGAGGTTATGAGTTGTTTATTTTTAATTTTGAGTTAATTAATTTGGTAGAAGATTTATTTTTCCCAAAGAGACTAATCATCATCTTGGCCATACATTAAAGCAAGGAAGAAACAAGACAAAACATGTCATTTAATGCAAAGCTAAACAAAACATCAAACATTTTATAAAGTTAAGTTAAAAGAATAAAGGCCAAGTGGTGGCACCACCTGAAACATGAAAACAAATTAGGTAGTAGCTCTACCCTTATACAACCCAGTTACAACTGAATTAATTACAATTAAGCAAGGAATTAATGTTATAGGGGTCTTCAAGCATCATTTCTTCATTCTTCTTTTCTTCTTTCTTCTTATTTTCTTCTTTCTTCTTTGGTGGATGGTTGGAAGGTGGTTGCTCCAAAAGCTTCATATGGTACATAAGTTGTAATCTTATGACCAATGCTCATCCTAATCCCCCATAACAATCATTCCAAAATCCTAATTATAAAATTATATGAAAAGGAAAATAGTAAATCTAGCTAAAACGGAGAAGATTAGCTAAACAAACCACACAGTCCCAAGCATGTATATAAACAAATTGGACTTAGCACCCCACACATGGGTAACCAAGTCCACCTAGCCTATTTTGGATTATGCTTAAGGGTATAAGCAACAACAAAAAGTAGTTATATTTTATTACAACACCCCTTAAGCGTCCCCATAAGACAAATTAGACTAAATCATTCTACCATTCATTCTATGCACCCTAACATCCAGAATAAAACATCACATCACAAAAAAATAAACATGAAACCATGCCTAACATGACTAAAAGTGGTGACTTAGCCTAATGTGTGCCATGTAAGGTTTGTGTGGTATATGCTAGGCTTTAAGGTTAGGATTTTTCAAGTGTGAAAAGGTTCAACTTAGAAGGGTGGTCTCATTTAAGTTACTTAGTTGATATGGGTTAATTTTATTTGATGATTTGATTTGGTTTGAATGAACCTACTTAATTACTAAAGGTTGTAAAGAGTGGAAAAGAGAAGAGAATTTCTCTTTCCTCCCTACCTTAAGTGATTTCTATAGTAGAATCATTAAGGATTTTTGTTTAGTGAATATTTTATTATGCCTTTTAATTAATCCTAAGTTTATATTTTTCTCTAAATATACTTATTAAAAAAGAAAGGCATTTTAAGATTAAGTAAAGTGAATTACTATCACAAAATACACAACATTTTATTTCTTTCCCACATATAAAACTTACATATGAATGGATCCTAAGCATATTTATACATATAAATGTGAATGTTTGGCATACTTTATGATGAATGCTAAGTGAGGTTACTTATAGAAATTTGGAATGTTTCATGTATGCATGATTTTGTTAAGTAGAAGAGAGTGATTCTTTTATCCATTTTTCATATGCACATTTACAAGTATAAAAGACATAAGTGAGTACAACATCATTGTTAACCAAGGGTGTGAGGTACAAGACCTACTTAGGGCTACTTAAAGCCTCGCAACCCCGGGGTTGTCCAGACTAATATACCACTTTTCTTAAATACATGTGCATGTACAAAAGAAATGCTTGTAAAGAGAATGCTAAGTGAGTTACTTAAGAAAATTTGAATGCTTTATGATGCATGATTTTCATTAAGTAGAAAAGAGGTTTTCTTATCCACATTTCATATGAACACATATATGTATGAAAGGCATAAGTGAGGATGGATCCATTGCTAATCAGGGGTGTAAGGTACAAGACCTATTTAGAGGGCTACTTAAAGCCTCACAATCCCGAGGTTGTCCAGACTAATATACCACTTTTCTTAAATACAAGCATATGTACAAAAGAAACAAATGGAAAAGAAAGATGCAAAAATTTGTACTTATGTTTGGACTTAGTTATGTAATTTATATGTATAAGTGTAAGGATCTTTCTTAAGTCATAACATGGAAGAGGATAAGAATAGATTTAAGCAAGTGTTATGTTCTTTTAAAAGAACTATACACTTTGCAAACCTTATTCAAATCCATATTAAGAAGAAAGAAAGGAAGCAAACATAAGACACATTTTTATATTCACATGCAAGCTTATAAATAAGCTATAAGTAGCACATTCAGTTTAGGTATTTGATTTAGAGATTTTGAAAATAATTTTGAATTTAATAGTGATAATGACCACTCATATTTTTTACTTTAGCCAAAACATGCAATTTAACATAAAGAGAAAACATTTCATTTTGAATTTAGTTTTGAAAAGCATGAATGTATGAAACTCATTTGACATACACATTTAGCATGCTAGGAAAGAAATAAAGTGATGTAAGCATGTAATTTCATTCACTCTAATTAATTCTTAAAGGCAATCTTATGGAGTAAGATCATTTAAAGAGAATCAAAAGTTGTTTAGAGAGACTTTCATTTTGTTTTGAGTTTGATTTGAATTAGGAAAGTGTGAGAAGGTTTGTTGGTTCTTATCCATTCTCACATGTGTGTATTATTTTGGTTTAATTTTTAGGTGATTAGATTAATTTTATGCTTTGGTTAGGCTAAGGTATAGATTAAGTTCATTAATCACCCCTTACCTATAACACTTTAACATATTTAATCAAATAATTATGAGCCAATGAATGACATAAAACCACAAGGAATTTAAATCAAATGCATCCAGAGAAAGGTACCTAATGCAATTGGCTCATAATTAATTAATTAAGCTAAAGGGTTTAATTTAAGTACTTTCATAACCTTTTCCACACATATGGGTTAGGTATAATTTCCTTTAGTTTTCTTAGGTTATTGAACACCTAAGTATCTACCCAAGAAGGATTAAGTTTACGGATCAATTTTATTTTTGAGATTTGATTTGATTAATTAAGTAGATCATTAGTGGATTAACCCTTAATTAGATTTAGATTAAGGAAGAAAGGGGGTTTAGGGAATAGCTTAAGGAAAAATAACCCAAAATCATTCCATAAACCTCTTAATCACTTAAAAAAAGTTTAATTAATTTAATCAAGGAATTAAACTACTATCCACATGCTTAATTAAGCTTAATTGCATTAAGAGAGTGGGGTTCATTAATTAATTTCCCTGATTAACTCATTAATAAATTCCAAGAAAATTAGGGGAGGTAAAAGTCATCCCACTAAATATGCCTGAGAAGTTAAGAATTAATTAATGAAGTCATTAGGGAGTAATTAGGGTTATTAAGTTTTCAAATAAATCCTAATTAAGAAAAATCTACAATACAAACTCAATTAGAAATAATTTTATTGGATTCTCCTCTAAATTATCTTTAAAATGAGCCCTCATTCATATTTTTTTAATTTTTCTAAATTTAGTTATGTATTTTTGAAGTTTCTAAATTTAGTTATGAATTATCTTTAAAATGAGCCCTCATTCCTTCTTTTTCTTCATTTTCTTTTGCTTTTGAATTTGAGTTTTGTCCAAGATCACAAGAAAGGGTGTTTTGAGGAAGATAGTAGGTTGCATCTTCATATATCTCATCCTCTCTAACTGAAAATGGCTTTTCATCTCCTTTGACACAATACTCAATCCCATTCTTTGAACTTCATGCACGATGGAGGGATGATGGAATTTGTTCGATGTATCAAGGTCTAGCAAGTAGTGAATGAAGTATTCAAATCAATTATGAAAACTTGGCTTCAATCTTTCAATCACCTATCTCCAAAGGTAACTATGGAACCTAAAGCCCGCTCACCTTGTTCATTGAATTATCTCAACATCATCCGATCTCCTCGAGTGTGGAAATGTCGAACCTCAAATAGGCAAGGGTCTTTAGACTCATAATGTTCACCGATGCACCTGGATTGATGAGAACTTTGGCTAGTCTGAATCTGCCCATGTCAATTGTAATGTAGAGGGGACGATTGTGCTCTAAGTCCCCCAGTAGAAGGTCTTCATCTGTGAAAGTGATCTCCTGGGCTTCTTTTGTGTAATGTGCCTCCTCTCATGGTGTCAGCTAAGCATATCTCAGAATCAAGGAGAACTTAGTGATTCCATCTCTTTGGATAAGACAAGGGCATGTATATGCTTAGCAGATGGCAACTTTCTTAGGTGAGAGAGAGGACATTTTGAAATATGAAATTTTATTTTGTGTGATTGTTGCTTTTTTTGAAAGAGAGGAATTCCAACTTAAAAACATATGTGGGATATGTTTAAGTGGGATTTCCTAAATGATATTTATTTTATTTAGAATGAAATCTTCATGTAATAAACTTAGTATATTAAATGAAGATATTTGCATGTCCTTTTTTTTTGAAAATTTTGTTTACAAATGAACTTTCCATTCAATAAGTGTGAATATATTGAAATAGAAAGATCCATGTGTGCTTTTTGAAAAGTTTAATTTTTGTTTACAAATGATCTTTCTATTCAATAAGTGTGAATGTATTCAATAGAAAAATTCATGTGTGCTTTTTGAAAAGTTTTATGATTGTGATTTTTGAAAAAGATGATTGTTTCTATTTTGAAAATGAAATCTTCCTCAAAGTGATTTGAAAGAAGATGTTCATTTGTGCATGTTATTAGTTTGTTTCTTTTTTTTTTTGAAAATCCTAGTGTAACAATTATATGAATTGCTAAATGAAGGTGAAGAAATTTTGTGGAAAATATTTTATTAACTTTTTTTGAAAAAGGTGCTTTTGAAAAAAAGTTCTTTATGGAAGATTTATTATTTTAGGATGAACCTTTCCTTATCTTGAAAATGATAAGAGGAAGTCTTTAAAAGATGTTTCTTCTTTTATATTTTGGATCTTTTCATTTTACCCATTGGAGAATCCAATGGGGGTTTTAATACCAACAAGGAATGCAATCCTAAAACCTAAAGATGTTGGCTAACTCAACTCAAGAATGAAATGAGCTAACTGCCAATGGAAAGAAGGATAGTCTTGGGTTCATACCAACATACAAACCCACTATCGATACTCAAAGACAACAATCATTTACCAAAGATGAGAGAGGAACCATCCCTGAGTCGAAAATTTTCTATAAGGGAGCATTTCAAATATATGGGAGAAAAGAAAAGAAAACCTTACAAATTCATCTTTGGTAAGATGCAATGCAGATCCATGATGTACTTAGGTGATGGATACTTCAATATATTGTACTATCTCATAGAAGTCACTACCCTTTAATGGAACTAATCACCTCCATAAGGACTCTTAATGACGATGAGTTTGCATATATACCAGAGATCCTTCCCTTACTTTACATAAAAAAGTAAAGCAGGATTTATTTTAAATCAATTTGTTAAGTTCTCTACAGGGGCAAGCCCCATAGTTAATTACATACTAAGGGATGAGATCCCTTAGGAAAACTCTTGATTAAGGTAAATGATTGTTGTCTTTGAAGATTTCAATAGGAAAGGACTATCAATCGATTGGTTTATATTTGAAGATCAAATGAGATTGATCAAAAGAGAGAGTTATTATTGAAGCCAAAATGGAAGATAAGTAGGAGATGCCCATGATGCTAGAAAACCTAGCGAGCATCTCAGACTTTCTATAGTTGGGCTTTACATTTTAGAAATTAATATAGTTTGTTTGAGTAGCATTTAGAAATTTAGGACTTAAGATTCCTTAACACAAGATTAAGAAAATGTCTAAGAGGTGAGGAATTATGCTTATGGCCCACAAAGGGGAGAAGCAACTCAACTAAATCTAGGAGCTTGACAAGGCGGCAGCACAACCTAAATCTAAGGTGAAAATGGGTAATTGGTTTTCCATAGAGGACAAATCACGCTTGGACTTACCCTGGGATGGTCAACTAACTCCTATGATTTTAAATACAAGTCTTTATGCTTATGCAAGGCTATTTATTAGAAAGAGACTAAGTCTAAATTCACTCCTAAAGAGACTAGAGTAAAAGGCATGCTTCAAATGACCTAAATCTAATGTAATTCAAATTTCATTTTATTTTCATTTTGGACAATCATTTTGACTCAGGCTAATAGGATTTTTATGAATAATGCATGAAATCAGATTATTGGCCAAAAAAAGGTAGAGGTGAGTTTCCACCACGGCCTCAAAGGTCAATTCTCGACAAAGGTGGAAGTCATCCAATCAAGAGTGAAATAAGATGCATTTGTGATGATATTATAAAGAAATGCTCATCCAACTAAAGGGTTGCTAATTCTTTTATCTTGATTTTAATCTAAGCTTTAGGTGCGATTATGAGTTATTTAATTTTATTTTGAGTTATTAAGTTGGGTAAAGATTAATTTTTCCCTAAAGAGCCTAATCCACATCTAGGCCATACATAAAGCAAGGGCGACACTAGGAAAACATGCCACTTAATGCAAAAGCTAAATAAATTATCAAACAATTTATAAAGCTAATCTAAAAAATAAATGGTTGTTTGTATGGCAACCCGCTCAAAAATATCAAATGTGAGCCTACTTAGACAACTCAGATTACAAATGAATTAAATTATAATTTAAGCAAATGAATTCATTGTTATGGGGGATCTTCAAGCTTTACTCTTCTTCTTTCTTTCTTCTTTTCTTCTTTTCTTCTTTTCTTCTTTGGTTCCTCCTTCGGGTGGTTGGAAGGTGGATGCTCTAAGGCTTCACATGGTGCATAAGATGGGATCTTATAACCAATGCTCATCTTAATCCCCATAACAAATCATTCCAAAATCCTACTTATACAAATTTTTATATGAAAAGGAAAAGAAAAAATCTAACTAAAACCTGCAAAACAAAAGTTAGTTAAAATCAAACCACACAAATCCCAAGCATGTATATTGGACTTATCACCCCACACATGGGTGACTAAGTCCACTTGGCCTATGGATTATGTAAAGCGGGTATAAGCGCAAGAAGCATTTATATTTTTTTATGATAGTGCCTCATTTAGCACAATCCCCTAGAAAGAATAGTTAGACTAAGCACTACCATTCATTATTGAGCATACACCTAACATCCGTCTAAAATATTCATAACAAAATAAAATATAACATCAAACCATGCACTAACCTAAGACTAGAAATGGTGACTTAGGCTAATGTGTGTGCTTTGAAGGTTTGTGTGGTATGCTTATCATAGGACTTTAGGCAAGTTTTCAAGTATAAATGAAGAGAATGTTCAACTTAGAGAGGGTTTCATTTAAGTTATTTAAGTGTTTTTTGGGTTATTTTGATTTCATGTTTTAATTTGGTTTAAGTGAAACTACAATTAATTACTAAGTTATGAAAAGAGAGAAAGAGAAGAGAACTTCTCTTTCCTTCCCTAATCTTTAAGTAATTTCTAAGGTAAGTTCACATTTTACATTCATTTAGGTGAATGTTTTGATTACAACTTTTAATCAATCCTAAGTTTACACAAACTCTAAACAAACCTATTCGAAAAGAAAGGCATTTTAAGACTAAATAAAATGAATCAAAATTCACATAACACACATTACTTCATTTCTTTTCCAACATATATAACATGCATATGAATGGATCCTAAGCATATCCATACATGCAAATGAGAATAGTTAACACACTTTATGATGCATGCAAAGTAATCCATTTAAGAAAATTTTAGAAGTTGAATATGCATGATTTTCTTAAAGAAAAGGTTTTCCTTATCCAAAATTTCACATACATACATGAAAAAGAAAGGCATAAGTGAGTACATGCCATTGTTAACCAGGTGTAAGGTCAAGACCTACTTAGGGCTACTTAAAACCTCACAACCTAGGGTTGTCCAGACTAATATACCAATTTTCTTAGATACAAACATGCATATAAAAGAAATGAAGTTGAAAAGGAAGCTGCAAAATTATTTAATAGTTTCATTTTTGTTTATGCAATTTATTCATGTAAGTATAAGAAATTCTTCTTAGATGATGGAATAGGGATGAATATGGTATAGAACTAAGTAAGTGTTGGGTTCTTTTAAAATGAACCCTACATCATACCAACTCCTATTCAAAACTATGCTAACATAAGGAAAAAGGCTACACTAAACATTTTATAATCCATCACATGCAAGTTTATAAATAAAGTATAAGAATAGTATACTTTTAGATTTGATATTTTATTTATAAGTTTTGAAAATATTTTGGATTTAGTAGTGATAATAGCCACTCATATTTTATTTTAGCCAACACATGCACATTTGACATAAAGTAAACAATTTTCATTTTAAAATTTGAAACATGAAATTATGAATGCATGAACCATATGGCATACAATTTAGCATGTTGGGAAAGATCCAAAGCAATGCAATCATGTAAACAAACTCACTTTACTTAAATCCTAAAGACATTCTTAAGGAATAATAAAATTTAGAATAAATCAAAGTGAATTTCAAAATGATTTATGTTAAGTTTAAGGTTTGATTTAATTTTGAAAATGTGAGATGAGTTTGCTATTCCTAACCCATTCCCACATGTGTTTTGTATTTTTTTTAATTTTTAGATAATTAAATCCATTTTTAAGTGTTGATTAGGTTAGAGTAAGAACTAAGTAACTTAATTAACCCTTACCTACATCACCTTAGAAAAATGAACTAAGTAATTATGAGCCAATGAGATGACATAAAACCCACAAGGTACTTAAATTTGCAATGCACTTAATGATGAAAAAGCCTAATGCAATTTGGCTCACATTTAAAAGTTAATTAAGCTAAGGGGTTTAGCTTAAGTACTTTTAAAACACCCTTTCATACTTATGAAAGGGATTTTAATTTCCATTTGACTTAGGCTATTAAACACAAGCATCTACCCAAGGTAGATTAATTAAGTTCTGAAACTCTTTAGAATTTTTGAAAATTATTTAAAGAGATAATTAATGATTTAACCCTTAATTAAGAGGATTTAGAGAGAAAATGGGGTTTAGAGAATTGCTTGGGAAATGCCCAAAACTATTCCATAAAACCCCTAGTGACTGGATCTAACCTTAATTAAACTTAATCATTGGGTAAGTCTACTAATCATATCTTAATTATCCTTAATTACATGAAAGGAGTAATTAGGGAATGAGCTAGCGATTTCTCCAATTAAGGCCTCAATAAATCTCAAGAAAAGTAGGGGAAGCAGAGGTCATCCCCTAAAATAAACCCTCGAAATTTAAGATCAATTGGTGACTTAATTAATGAATAATTAGCTAATTAAAATTCCCAAAGAAACCTAAATTCAAAGAAAAGGGGAACTCAAAATCCATCAAAAATATTTTTAAAATATTCTAGATGAAATTATCTATCCATAACATATTTCATTTTAGTTTTTTGATTTTTCTTGGTTGAGATATGAATTTTAAAAGTTTTTTGAATTAATTAGGAATTAATTAGATAAATAACTAATCCCCACTTAATCTCGACTCGGTGACATGGCGGTGGTCAACGCTTTATACACATCATGCCATGAGTGTGACTTAAATGTCACATCCTAAATAGCGGCGGTCTGCACTTGTATCGTCGTCAATCAAGATTACGGCGAGGATACACCGTGGTTTAAATCGGATAAAGGGTTTATAAAAATGTGCTAATAATCTCGCCCATCTAAATATGTGGATGGATGGAGATGAGCAAGTTCTTCCTTGAGGATTAATGGAGGTCCATGATCCAAGGGAGATCTGTATGGAATCACATAAGACTCAACCCACACCATCTAAGCATGATTACCAACCTATCCAATGGATGATTTCTCATGCAATGAAAATTCTTTCATAAGGACCAACACCTATCAAGCTAAGTGGCTGAAAATTTTCACCGTGCGAGATCGATGAGGTAGCTTCGTCTAGTGGAGATGAAGCCTGTTGAAAGTTTCAAGCATTGGGGTTGAGTGGATCTTCCATGACACCACTTGATCACCTTGTTGATCCAATTGAGGCTCTCCTTGCGGAACTCAAATGGATGCTTGGGCTCAACTTGGTCCTTAGATGAAGAGTGTAGAAGGAATTTGGATGGGATATAATGTAGAAGTTTGCTAATCACTCCACCTCCCCTATTTTTGGGCAGTGCAAAATCAAGAAGAAGCAATTCTAATCTTCCTTAGAAGGCTTAGGTATGCCTTCTGATGATTGCTAACTCTCTCTAGGCCTAAATTAAGTGTGAGTGAAGTGAGATTTCATTCAATTAGGGGGAGTATATCTCCCCCTATGGCAATCAGACGGCCGACCCATTATTTGCCATTTTGATCCAATTGACATTGGAGGTTGTTTAGGTTTAGATCATTACACATGGTTTGATCCCGGGTGGAATGCCAACCTCCCATGTGCATCAAAATTGAGTTTGAAATTGAGGCTATATTTGGGGTTTGGTCTATGGGCCAAATGGGCCAAACCCATTGGGTTGGGTGCACTACTCATCACTAGGTCCCCTTGAGCTTTTAGGAAAGCCTCAAGTAATTTTAAAGAGGGTATGATAAATATACCCATGGGCTAAGCCAAAATTTGTTCTATGGCCTAGGGGTAAAATTATTATTTTGCTATTTTTTTGCACTTTGGGTATGTTTGTTATGTTGAGAAAATAGGTTTGGCCAAGTTTCATTGGATTTGGAATCCATTTGATAGGGTTTGGCTCATGTTGACCCATTTAGGTCAAAATGGGTCAACTTGGGTCAAGTTGACCAATTGGTCAAATTGATCAAACCAAGGGTTGGGTCAAGTTCATATGACCATTTGAAATATTTTGGTGCCTTTGGTTTGGTTCAAATTGGTATATATTTGGTTTTGGATATGACTCATTTAGGTCAAATGGGTCAAGTTGACCTATCATTTGACCCATTTAGGTTAGGTCAAGGTATATTAGGTTTGGTTATTCATATTGGAGTGGATTGGTATCTTTGTTTCCAATCAATTTGGGTTAATTCAATTTTGACTCAACATGACCCCTTTAGGTCATGTTGGGTCTAAGGTCAATTGGGCTAGGTTATTTGAGTGGCCAAAAGTTTGGTCAAGTTCCAAGTGATTTGGGATGGACTTGACCCATTGGTTTCAATCAATTTGGCTTAGATCAAGTTTTGACACATTTTGGCCCTTTATCAAAATGGGTCAACTTAGGTCAAAATTATGGGCTAGGTTAGGCTCAAATGTTGGCTTGGTCAAGTTCAAACATAGGTCAGTGAACTTGGATCAGGTTTTTAATTTGGCCTATGGTAGATTTTGGCTATGTTAGGTTTCATTTTAGGTTAAGTGTTTAGGTCAACCCTTGGTTTGACCAATTTGATTGATTGATCATCCCATGATGATTGATCATAATGAGAGGTATATGAGTTTGGTTCAATCCAATTTTGGTTAGCTCATAAGTACTTTAGGTCACTTTGGGTTGAGCTAAGTGGGTCAAATGGCTTAAAAAACTTGATTTGAAGTTGATTGATCTTATATATTTATGATTGAAATATAATCCATTTATTAAATCGTTTGAAGTCAAATGGATTTTGATCCATTTGAAAATTTTATATTCAAAGGAAGAATATGAGGTCTTGGGTTTGATTTTGATTTGGGTTTTGATTGTTTAATTGAGGTTTGGATTTATATATGAGCTCATGATTGTAGGTTTGATTGAACCATGAGAGAAAATCAAGTTTGACTTGATTTGAAAGTGATTTGGATAAGTTCAAGATTTTGGCTTGAAAACTTAGATTTGATTTTTTGGATTTGAGTTTGATTTTGGAATTGGTTTTGATTGTTTGAATTTATCTCATTTATGTGAATATAAATGAGAATATAATAAATTATAGAAAATTTCAAGAATTTGAAGTGTTTAATCATGATTTGGGTTAAATCCATTAAAGGGAATTTAAAGGATTTAAGGAAATTCTTTAATTGAAATTTAAATTTTGGATTGATTGATTTATATTTATATTTCATTTATATATGAGAATATAAATGAGAATACAAATAATTTTGAGAAAATCCCGAATTTGAAATGGTTTGATCAAAGTTTAGGTTAAATCCATTAATGGAAAATTAAGGGATTTAAGGGAATTTCAAGCATTTTAAATTTGGAATTTAATTTTTGAGTTGGATTTGATTGAGTTATACTTATATTTCATTTATATAGGAGAATATAAATGAAAATATAAAGAAGTTTTGAGAAAATCCCAAGGATTTGAATTGATTTGATCAAGGTTTAGAGATTTTTTGTCCATGGAAAATTAAAGGGACTTAAGGAAAATTTCAATTGATTTGGAATTTTGAATTTGATTTGAGGTTTGAATTTATATTTAATTTATATATGGAATATAAATGAGAATATAAATGGATCATGATAAAATCTCAAAGATTTGAATAGGTTTAGCTCATAGTTTTGGCTAATTTAAACTTAAGAAAATTTTATTGGATTTTGATCATGGTTTTCAATCATTGACTTCATTCAATGATTTCAATCATGGAATTGAATCATGGAATTGATTTGAGTTTGAGAAAATAAAATAGAATTGTTTTGAAGTTTGACTTGAAAGATGGAAAGTGAGGAATGGTTTAAGCTAAAGGGTAGCAGATTTTCCTAACACCCTTAAGGCATGGCTGGCTAACTCTTCTAAGCCTTCTAGGGCTAAGTGAGAGTGTCCACCTAATCACTAGATGTGTCTTAAAAGGAACTCTTAAGTCTAAGAGGAATCTATGCCTAAGATGAAGGTGTTGAGAGCTCATTCTAAAATGAGGTCAAGAAAGGGCAATAGGTGTGGTGTGTGAAAGACACCACACATTGTTGACGAAATGATCAACAACATGAGAGTCAACTAATAGAAACAATCCTTTACCCAAGGAAAAGAAGAATCTAGAGCTTGTGCAATGTGGCTCTACTTATGTCCAAGACATAAGAGTGAGCGAATAAATCCACTAAGGGATAGAGTGTGAACCTTCCACTAAGGAAGGAGGTTCAAGTCATCTACAAGGAGATGAAAGGTTTGATTTGATTTGAATCTCACTAATGAGAGATTTCCACTAGGGGAGAGAGTTGAATTTATTTTTAAGTTTTATTAGGTTTGAATTTTAGATGAACCCTATTGGTTTGTAATGGGTTGTGAAGGAGCCATGGAGGACTAATTGATTTACCAATCCAAAGGGGTAGTCTACTAAGCACATAGTAGGACTAACCCAAAGGGATGCCTTTGGTATCTGCATAGGAAGAAAGCATAATAGACTTATCCTCCAAAGGACAATTGTTGGGATCTATTGGCAAGGACATATTGAACCCAACCTAGGGACTATTGAGTGAATGCCACTAGGAGACTTAGATCAACTCAAAGATAAGTCAAGATTGATTTCATTTTTTTATTTGTTTGTTTTATTTTGATTATATGATGGATCCTATAACTGATGAACGCGAGTGGGGCCAAGGAAGCCTAGACCTAACTCAGATTTGCTAATTCAAAGGGGGTAGTCTACCAACCACAAGGTAGGACTATCCAACCCAAGAGAAATGCCTTTTGGTACATAATGGTCAAGTCTTAAGAAGAAAGCATGGGGACTCATATCTTCTAGAGACAAGGAACCACTGAGGTGATCAGTTGCTTTGGGTAACAAATCCAACTTGACCTAAGGCTGAATATTGAGTGAATGCCACTAGGAGACTTAGATCTCAAGAATAGTCAAGATTAATTTCATTTTAATTTTATTTTGATGGATTCCATCGTTTGTGGATCTGAGCTTATAGAGGCGCTATCTTGATTTACTAAACCAAAGGGACCGATGGGAGAACTATCTAACCAAAGGAGTGCTTTTGGTTTGCAATGATCAATTGGAAGAAAGCTTGGGGACTCACATCTTCCATTAAAAAGAACCTGGGTGATCGGTTGCTTTGGGTAAATCAAACTTCACCTTTGGCGTGTCAAATAGTCATCTAGAAAGAATGAATGTATTTGTCTTCAAAAGGAATGACGGTAACTTTGTTTGTGGCAAAATAGATTGAACCAACCTAAGGACCTATGAGTACCAACTAGATTTATCTCAACTCGTAGTCGCAATTCTTATGGAGTTCTCTGACACCTAAGATAGATGCCTTCTTAGGAGAAGGAGCCCTTTGGGGCTTCAATCCTAATCCACAAATGAATTAATTTTGTTTATTTATTTTAGTTTTTTTATTGTGGACCTTGTTAGTTTGCAAGGGATCAAACTAAGAACAGCTTATATCTCACTCTGATTTATTGAACCAAGGGAGAATTTGTGCATCGAATTTTCCAACCAAAGTGGTTACTAGGAAAGGGGAACTCCAATCCAAAATTAACTGGGTAGTGTCTAAATGGGGTGCGGACTTGATCCAAATAGAGTGCACAAGGGATGGGGTGGGTTTAATCCAACACCTTGGAGAAAATGACATGGCTATATATCTAGGTATTCAATGTCCAACTTGGAGAAAGCATGGGGACTCATATACTTCAAGAGTGGTGTAAATGAGTGGCTGTGACATCAACCAACTAAGGTGCATCTTTGCAACATCTAGAAGAAAGCTGGGACTCACATCCTATGTCCATTCGGAATATGTCTATTGACGGTGTTATCCCTACTTTGAGTGAATGCCACCGGGGACTTAGATCAACTCAAAAGTAGTCAAGAGGAAAGGAGCCTCAGGGACTCCTAAGCCTCTCAAACATACGTTAGAGCATGATGGTTCAAGAAGAAAGCATGAGGACTCACATCTTCTTAAATGAAGTCAACATGAGGTAGCTTGGGATGGTGTATCATACTAACAAGGCTCATTTTATTTGCAATGATCAAGTTAGAAGAAAGCTGGGGACTCACATCCTCCAAAAAATGACCACTGAGACATACTAGAGGTAGCATGTAGACCCAACTTAGGTAATGAGTGCCAGGGGCTTGCTCCCACATCAAAATAGCTCGAGATAAAAGATTTGTGTTTGTTATGTGCATGTGCTAAAGAATAGGGTGCCTCTCTGGGGACTCTTACACCTACCTTAAAACATTGAGAATTTGAAATGATGCCACGATGGCAACAAGAATTCCCACTAAGAAAGGATGCTTGGGTTCTCTCACACCTAACATTTATGCTAATCAAAATAGGATGCCTCTGTTCTACACCTATTCTAATAGCATCGAGATTATATTTGTGTTGAAAAGGGATAGATGCCATGGGACTCTTACACCTACCCACATCATGATTCAGAGAATAACATTTGAAGAAGGAAGATTTGATGAATGGAATCAAAATTTGTTCTTTTTATTAATGAATTATTTTCAAGCAAGTTTTATTTCATGGGTAATATTTCTTTAGATAGAGCCCATTAATTGGAAGCATCGGGTGTTCCCTTTACAATTAATAAGCTGATAAGATCCTCCTTGGTAGGCCTTCTCTATGACATGGGGCCTTCCCAAGTGGGTTCAAACTTGCCTCCCATCTTTTGACGAGCAATAATTGGTCTCCTTAGGACTAACACAAGTTCTCCTACTTGAAAAGACCTAGGGCGACCGACTTGTTGTGAGCTTGAATCATTTTGGCCTATAGAGGTTCGCATGCCCAGGAATTTTCTCCAAACCTTTGAGCTCTTCTTACTTGCTTTGCATTATTTATAGTGATTTTGTTACCCAATGCTATCTTAGTGATGGGAACTTCTAAGGGAAGAATGGCTTGGACCCATACATTAAAAAGGTAACTAGGTTGGCGTTTGGTATGTGGGTAGGCTAAACTTCACTCATTCATACTGTCATTTGTTATCATCAGAGTCTTTTTTTTCTGGATGAGAGTTTTGTTGAAGGCTTCTAGCTTAGGTAGTAGATGGTGGAGTATCTCTAATCTATACCTGTCTTACAAAATTTTTAATCTTGTGCTTTTAATTACCATTATCGATATAATTCAGAGACACCTATATATGATATAGTTTTAATTGAAGCACATGGTGAGTGACCTCTCAGATGGCTTTTGCCCACTTGGAAAAGTAGTCGGTAACCACTAAGATGAATCATGCCCTTGGAAGAAGGAGGATCGATCGGACCATAATGTCGGTACTCAAATGGCCATGAAGTCAAAGTAGGGTGTAGAATGTTGGGTGGTTGGTGGAGGACACACATTTTGATGGCATCTCTAGCTACTCATGCAATCTGATTATAGAAGGCCAGTAGTATCCAAGTCTTTTGATCTTCGACTTCATCTTCAGAGCGGACTGATGAGCTCCATATAGACCTAAATGTACCTTAATTATAATGCCATGGACTTCATGTTTGTCTAAACAACATAACCACATTTGGTCAAAGGACCGATGGTACAGGGTGCCATCAATAAGAGCGTAGGAGAGAGCTCTCTGTTTCACCTGATGGGCTTGAGATTTTTATTGAGGTAGTTTGTCAGTTTTCAAGTAATCTATGAATGGTTGCCTCCAATCAAACTCCTTGTCCATTTTGGCAATGGCAACCTCCCCTCAAGAGAAAGTCTCTCGATGAGTTCAATCAATAAGGATAAGACTTGTCTATTTTGGGCCTTTATTGAAATGGACTCATCTTGACATGCCAACTCTTTGGCAAGTTTGGACAAGATCTCTACACTGTTCTAGGAACCTTGATGGTAACCAGAATTTGGACCAACATCTTCAAGGTATACTCATAGTAATAGAATCTTGGGTTTGAGGACTGTAGGACCCAATTTGGTTGATGACCAACTAAGAATCTCCAAAGATGTTGATTCTGATAGTTAGTGTTAGCTAACTCCAATGATAATCAAAGCCTCATACTTCATTGTTGGTGCAGGGGTTGGAAAGATAGTATGAGAATCTCATCACATCATGTTGGAGTTAGAAGAATCTACCCTTGCCTTTCCTAGGAGAATAGATCATGGTGCTTCACCCTTAAAAGAAGCACCATCAAAATACATCATTGGTGGTTGCCTCCCCTAAGTTTATGATTTACTCATCAGTGAGATCATCACTAAGAGAATCGGTAGGAAAGTGCTAAAAATTAATGTGCGACCTTTTACGCATGGAGGTACAAAAGTAATATCAAAGCGAGAGTATCATGAGTCAAACATCCAAAAGCATTGTTGTGTCATGAGGTATTTAGTGGATTGGTTTGGGATCAGTTCACCTTATGAGAAAGCATGTAGTGTAATAACCACGAGATGTAAAGATCAAAGCTAGCAATGTTTCTCAATAGGTGGATAGTTTGCTTTAGGAATCGGATGATGGTAAGTAAGAGTGCACTTTCCTTCCCCTCATTGGCTTGGCCAGAGAATCAAGAGCGTGCGAGAAAAGGATCGATGCAGGGATTAGGGCTGCTTCACCAAGTACTCTTTGATGTCTTTGAATGCATACACTTATCATCCCACTTAACTTGGCATCCTTTTGATAAGTGTAGAGAATGGCATGCATCTCCGATAAGTTTGAGATAAAGCATCTTAGATGCTATCCTTGAAAGGATCTAGTTGAGTTAAACTCTTAGGTGGCATTTCTAAGATAGCTTTAATCTTTTAGGATCTATTTCTATTCCTTGTCAAACAACAAACCCAAGGAATTTCCCTAAGCAACTCAATGCACACTTCGATTCATTTTGAGGTTATATTATCTTAGTTTTGAAAACTACTCTCAAGTCAAAGAGATGGTCTTCTTTTGACTACTAGATCATCAACATAGCACTCAACCGATGATGGATGAGTTTGTTGAAGATCGTCATAATTGATATGTAGCACCAATATTTTTAAGGTGAAAGGCATGACCCTATAGAAGATTCCAATGGGTTGAAAAATTTTCTTTCATCTTGGAGACATCTTAATTTGGTTATAGCAGATGACCCATCCATGAAAGAGAAGATGAGATGAGTGATCACCATTAATTCATAGAAGAGAAACTCATCCTTAGGACATGCCTTATTTAAGTCCCTAAAATCGCAAATTTGGTTTCTTCTTAACTAGGATGACACTAGCTAACAGTAGGATATTTTTCTTCCTTGATGAAACCAAGATCGATCTTTCTTGACCATGACATTGTTTTCTTGCATGCATCTAGGAGCTTACTTAATAGGGTAACATTAGGGTATATTGCTAGCTTGTGGGCAACATTAGAGATAATCGGTTTCTTCATGACTTCTGTCTTTAAACTCACTCAATAGCATAACTAAGTCATTGGTTTCTTCTTCATTCAAGATGTATGTCGGTGAGGATTTTCTTCATCGAGGTTGATTTCTTTGAGCTTATTGATTATTGAATGAATCTCTTCAAATTCTAGTGCCTCTTTGACTTGGAGATCATCTGATCATCAGTTTCTAAACACATTCTCATAAGAGTTAGGGATGTGAGAAGAACCTATCAAATTCCAAATGGTTTGTAACAACTAATAATCTTATCATCGACGGACCATATCTTTATCCTAGTCCACTTTTGATTGTGCTTCCTTGCCTATATTGTTCCATGGCTTTTTGAAGTATTCATGCTTGGACCTTGTGAGAACTAAACCTTTATAAGATTTTGAACACAAGTAAATTCAAAAGGTTATTCCATTAATTCTTTAAAAGTATCTTCCTCAAGTCCTACATCAAACTTTGGACTTGAGGATGATGAACCCAAAAAGAACCTCTTCTGCTTCATGTCACTTCAAAACTTAGAGATTTCCTTAACTAATATACCTTCAACTTTGATGTAAGGTAAGAGCTAAGGTTCCGTATGAATAGTTTAACATAAACTAGATTGACTTTACTTTGCTTGGAGGCTGGTCTCCATCTCTGGTTGGATCAAAAGTCACCTCCAATGGAGAGGGGTTGGTATACTAATCACATTGGACTCATCCTCTGATTCCAAGTCTATGTGAATAGGTACTCTGAACTAGACACCTCTATTAGGAGGCCAACTAGGGTCTCCCTCCTCTAGAATCTCTGTTTCCTCCTCTACGTGGAGGTTGAGCCATCCCACCCATATATGATGGAATGAGCGTGGGTGGAATGTGATATGGATCCACTTCTTCTTCAATTCCCTTTCTTGCTCACTTGGACTTTTCTTTTCATTTTTTTTATCTTTTATTTTCTTCATTTTCTTTTGCATTTGCATTTGAATTTGTCCAAGTTCACAAGAAAGGGTGTTTTGAGGAAGATAGATCACATCCTCATAGATCTCAACCTCTCTCTAGAATGGCTTTTCATCATACATTACTCAATTCCATCTTTTGAACTTGATGCACTGAAGGGAGGATGGAACGATCTTACTCGATGTATCCAAAGCCTACCAAAGCTGAATGAAGTATTCAATGATGTAGAACTTGGCTTCATCTCCAAATCTAACAGCCTAAAGCCCGCTCACCTTAATTGAATCCTCTCAACATCATCATCTCCTGAGTAGAGATGTCGATCTTCAAATAGGCAAGGGTCTATAGACTCATAATTCTTGATGCAATCCATGAGAACCCAAGTTTGAACTGTATATTTGTAATGTATAGGGATGGTTGTGCTCCAAATCAGTAGAAGGCCTTCATCATGAAGGTGATCCCTTGGGCTTCTTTTGCATAGTGTGCTTCCTCACTTATAGGAGCTAAGCATATTTATCAAGGAGGGCCTTGATTAGTGACTCCCTCATCTCTTTGGATAAGACAAGGGAATCATATATGATTAGCTTAGATGACAACTTTCTTAGATGAGAAAGGATGTTGTAGTCCACCTTTGGCTGATATTCCACAATCATATCCAAGGGTGGAACATCTTGTGGAAGGGCTTCTCGATCTTCAGTACCAATGACTTGTTTCCCTCTATCTAGAGGTGCTTTAGGAGGAGAACCTTGCCACTGGAGGTTGACTTGTCTCTAGAGGCAAGGTGGTGGCAAGTTCTACCACCCAAGCTAGCTTATGGGACTCTAATGATTCCAAGTTTTTTCAAGAGGTGAACCCTTAGTTGGAAAGTCCAACTCAAGAAGGAAGATCAAATTATTATAGTTATTTAGACTTGAAGAGTTATCGTTAGGAATAGAAGATAACTCATCGAAAGACGATGTAATTCAAATTAGCTTTATTCTTTGATTTCTTGAAAGTATTTAGAGGTACAAAGTAGAAGTGTAGAGTAAGTGGAGTTTGATGCCCTTATTTGATACAATAGTTCTACTAGAAGAAACGAAGAACTAAAATGGTAGAAAGTGTGGAAGCTGGAAGGATAAAGTCTGGACACGGTCGGTGGCTATGCTAAGGGGCTATCCTGAGCTGACACATGCTCTATTCTGAGCTTCCACTTTCCTAGAGTTGCAAACCTTCCTTAGTGCTGGATATTTGAGCTAACTCTAACCCCTACAAGGAAAGCTTCTTGATCTTATGAATTATTTTTTTAGAGGTTTTATACAAAGAAATGTCCCAACCTTCTTTAGTTTTGGTAGGATCACTTGTATCCCCAAGGATTACCTTGATGGAATTGGAAGGTTGTTCTGCAAGGTATTCCTTTGGGATAACTATAGCACCAATCTTCAAACTATGTTCAAGCCAATCCTTAAATATAAAATAATCCTCTAAAACATGGCCTAGCATACGGTGGTAACGTCAAAAGTTTGGATTATGACTTTTGCCTACTTCCTCTGGTCTCCTAGGCTCAGGTAGCTAAAAATTTGGCTTCTTTAAGAGATTCTTAAAGATTTTTCTGATTATCTCCCTCTTAAAAGAATAAGGTTTGTTTAACTTATCTAAAAGAGTAGGTGAATCATAGCTACGGATATATACTTTGGTGGTGGTATATGGCTAGTGAGGCTGGAGGTGGAGGCCACTATGGCTACCTGTGGTGACAAAGGAGGTGGAGGTTATGGTCTGATCTAGCCTGCTCCCTTGTCAATCATTCTACTCTCAGTTTCTTCTCATAAACCTTTTGGGATTTTGCTTTGGCAACGCTGTTTGGCCCTTGTAGACTAGCCGCCTTGTTGATTAGCTTCTCAAATGTCTTCATGGTGAAGCCCTTAACCATGAAGGTGACCGAGCCATGGATATTCTTCAAGAGAATCTCAATGGCATGTTATTTAGATAGCTATGGTTCACACTTCATACTTAGGTTGTACCACCAAAGAATATAATCAATAAGTTACTCACTAGAGTCTGGATACAGATCACCCTACAGAACCCTTTGAGCTCAACAAATCTCTTGATAAAGAGTTGCTCTAACTCAAAATGTCTTAACTAAATGGTTGGTTCACCAATCAAAGTGAGACCTAGGCTACAAAGAGTCTAAAGAGTAAAGAGTCAGCCACTGCATTGCAATAAAGTGAGCTCTGCTATGATTCCACTTCCATCGAAGCTCTTAAAGGAAGGAGGCATGAAGCCATTGGGATATTGGATGGCATCAAATTCCTCTAGGTAGAGTTTACCCTTTGGAACTGATGATCCTCCCGGGGCTTGAGCCAAGGCTTCCTTCACCTTTTGCTCAACCATGGATTTAAGATATTTTCATGTATCCACTACCTTCTATATTAGTGCTACCTTGCTCAATGAGGTAGAGTATTACTTGGATGTACAGAAGCACTAGTGATTGACATCGGCTAGGATGAAGGGCTTGCTTCTAAAAACAGCACGCTAATAAGTCCTGTAGATGATGTTCTATCCTATCAATCTATTTGTCTTTTTTGCCAGCGAGTTGGAGGTGATGGCTAATTTTGTGTCTCCTTGATCAACCTCAACTCCTTCCATGTCCTGTTGCTCCCTAAGAGGAGAACCTCTAGTATCAACCATGCATAAATCCCCATCAAGTCTTCTTTGGGATCAAAGTCGATTCTTTCTTCTTAGACCATGTGTACCTAAGATCTCCTTTTCTCCATAAAATAGTGTGCAACTATCTCATCTAAGAATTGATCTAACTGTACAAATTTTAAATCTCATGAACGAGAGGCACGGACCTCACTGCTAGGAGTCAATCTTATGGACTATACTAACTTAGAAGAATGATAATCTGATTGATCACTATAAAGGGTAATCACAATGATCATCTACTACTTGAACTATCATCCGAATATCCATGATAGTATCACCATCTCGCATCATTGAATGGGTGGAGTTGGTGAAGGAATGACCACACAGGGGTCGCCTCCCTCTTGGGTTGAAGGTCAGAGAGCTCCCTACCACAATGGGTGGTGTAGGAGGAGTAGGATCCCACATAGTGATCACCAATGGGGTATGTTTTTCTCGGATGCGGCCTTGGCCTTAGATGGAATGGGTGATCTTTGGAACCTGGTGGATGGACAGGAAGTGGGGTGGAGACACCACTCTCATGTACAGAGCTTGCTCTTATGGTGGCAGTCTCGTGAGAATACTGTTATGATGGTCGACGAGGGTAGTGCTGAAAGTTAACCAAAGCGCTGCGACGCCTCCATCCCTCTCTGTAATATATGATGTATGGGCCTCAGCCTCTCCCGATTGCCTCCCTACTATGGGGATAATAGATGAGATTGAACTGGTAGACTCAGAGCATCCATACTCCCCTACGTAGAACAAAGCGCGCATGCGACCTCCTACTCGAAACGGCTATAGATGCACCACGGAGGGAGACAAATGATCCTCCAGCATCCTCTTATTTGACCACGAGAGGATGAAACTGGTTTTTGTAACCGTGGTGAAGTGATGGGAGACTCATCCATGGTTGATCCTTGCCTTAGCTCTCGGCTATCCAGTATGGAACATTTGACCTTTCTTTCTGTGGGTGAGGATGAGAATAGTGTGAGCTAGACCTGTACTCAAATGTGGGAGAAGCAAGCCCTAAAACCAGGGGAGCCTTACCCTTGGAGGGTACAGATGGTAGGGTGCTAGCACGCAGCGAGGCAACATGAGAAACTCGAGGATGAACTGCAATTGGGACTGGAACTACATTACTACCGGTACTGAAACCACTGAAGTTTGTGGTATTTCCATAGCTTTCCTCTTCAGTGAGGATACATCTGAATCAGAGGGTAAATCTACCCTAAGATCGACTTCTTCCTGACCACCTTCTTCCTGGCATTTGAGGGGAATGTCCTCACAAGTGATCTGCCCCTCAAATCCATGGAAAAATGGATCAAATGGGTGTGATCCAAATGAGGAAGTCACTGATCTAAACTAGATCAATGCCATGAGGAAAGTAAAGATGATTTTTTTGAGAGCCTGCGTGAAGTAAAAACTATCTTGAAAAGAATCTGGAATGAGAAATGAACTTGCATTAGTTTTCTATCTCCATAGATTTTGAATTTTGAATTTTGAATTTTGAAAATTTGAACCCACATCCAACAACTTGGAAGTGTTAAGTGGGGTTCAAATGAATTTGGAAAGATTGATTTAAAGAGGAATTTGAGTATGAATCTAAACTTCAACAAATTTAAGTATGTTGAAATATGGATTCAAAATTTTGATAAGATGCTTCCATAGGTTCATTGTTTTGTTTTGAATTTGAATTTTTGGTTTGGAGGACCCTTTCCTTTAATAAATTTGGGTATGTTAAAGCAAGGGTCAAATGATTTTGTTTTGTTTTGGAATTCTTACTTAGCAAATTTAGGAGTGCTAAGTGAAGTAAAAGTTAGTGTTTCTTTTTTGTGAATTTTGTTTTGTTTTGATTTTGGAAAATTTTGGAATTCTTACTTAGAAAATTTAGGTATGCTAAGTAAGGAATCCAAGTGTACTTTGTTTGATTTTGAAAAATAGGATTCTTAGCAAATTTAGGTATGCTAAGAAAATCCTAACTGTTTCATTTATTTGGAAAATTTTGATTTTTGAAAAGGGTAGGATCCTTTAGCAAATTTGGTATGCTAAGGGGATCTTAAGGTGCTTCATTTTGTTTTTAAAATGATTGAAAGTGGAGATTCAACTTTAGTATGCTAAAAATGAAGTCCCACTTGGTTTTATGAAATGGAAATTTCACTTAGCAAATTTGATTATGCTAAATGAAATTCCAAATGGTGTGTTTGAAATTTTGATTTCATTTTTGGTTTTTAAAGATGAAAACTTCCCCTTAGCAAATTTGGTATGCTAAGGGAAGAAGTTCCAAAGGTGTTTGAGAAATTTTTGTTTTGAATTTAGAAACTTTACTTAGCAAATTTGAGTATGCTAGGTGAAGTTCCAAAATATATTTTTGAAAATTTTTGAATATTTTATTTGGAAACATTACTTAAAAAATTTAGGTATGTTAAATGAAGTTCCAAATGTGTTTGAAAATTTTGAATTTTTGGATTTGGAGGCTTCACTTAACAAATTTGTTAAGTGAGGTTCCAAATATGTTTATAAAATTTTTGAAATATGATTGTTGATTTTGATTTTGGATTTGGAAACTTCACTTAGCAAATTTGATTATGCTAAATAAAATTCAAATGTATGTTTAAAAAAATTTGTTATATTTTGAATTTGGAGACTTCACTTAACACATTTGGATATGTTAAATGAAATTCTAAATATGTTCGAAAATTTTTGAAATTTTGAATTTTGGATTTGAAAATTTTACTTAACAAATTTTATTATGCTAAATGAAATTCCATACAGGTGTTTGAAATTTTTTTGAAATATGATTATTGATTCTGATGTTTTGAAGACAGGACCTCCATTCAATAAATTTAAGCATGTAGAATGGAGGTCTATTTCATTTTTGAAATATGAAATTTTTATTTTGTGTGTGATTATTGCTTTTTTTGAAAGAGAGGAATTCTAACTTAAAAACATATGTGGGATATGTTTAAGTGAGATTTCCTAAATGATATTTTAATTTTAGTTAGGAATGAAATCTTCATTTAATAAACCTAAGTATATTAAATGAAGATATTCACATGTGCTTTTTTTTGAAAATTTTTGATTTTATTTACAAATGAACTTTCCATTCAATAAGTGTGAATATATTGAAATAGAAAGATCCATGTGTGCTTTTTGAAAAGTTTAATTTTTGTTTACAAATGATCTTTCTTTTCAATAAGTGTGAATGTATTGAATAGAAAAATTCATGTGTGCTTTTTGAAAATTTTTATGATTATGATTGTGATTTTTGAAAAAGATGATTGTTTACTCTATTTTGAAAATGAAATCTTCCTCAAACTTGAAAGAAGATGTTCATTGAGTTTGGAAAATGTTATTAGTTTTTTTTTAAAATCACTACGTGTAACAATTATATGAATTGTTAAATGAAGGTGAAGAAATATTGTGGAAAATATTTTATTAAGTGTATTTTTGAAAAAGGTTCTTTTGAAAAGCAAAGTTCTTTATGGAAGATTTATTATTTTAGGATGAACCTTTACTTATCATGAAAAAGATAAGGAGAAAGTCTTTAAAAGATGTTTCTTTTTTATATTTTGGATCTTTTCATTTTACCCATTGGAGAAACCAACGGGAGTTTTAAGACCAACAAGGAATGCGGTCATAAACCTAAAGATGTTGGCTATCTCAACTCAAGAATGAAATGAACCAACTGCCAACAGAAAGAAAGATAGTCTTGGGTTCATACCAAAATACAAACCCACTATCGATACTCAAAGACAAATATCATTTACCAAAGATGGAGAGAGGAACCATCCCTAGCGGAGTCACCAGAAAAATCTGTGGTGAAAAATTTCTATAAGGGGGTCACCTTTCAAATCTATGGGGAGAAAAGAAAGAGAAACAAATACAAAAATTCATCTTAGTAAGATGCAACGTAGATCTGTAGATGTACTTATTCAGGTGATTGGATATGTCATCAAGGTATAGTGTACTATCTCTAAAGATAGAAGTCACTGCTCTTTAATGGAACCAATCACCTCAATAAGGACTCCTAAGGATGATGGGTCTGCATATGTACCAAAGATCCTTCCCCTACTTTACATGGAAAAGTAAGTAGGGTTTATTTTAAACTAGGTTTGTTTAGTTCTTTACACGAGCAAGCCACCATAGTTTATTACATCCTAAAGGATGAGATCCCTTAGGAAAACTCTCGATTAGGGTAAATGATTGTTGTCTTTGAAGATTTCAATAGGAAAGAACTATCAATTGATTGGTTTATATTTGAAGATCAAATGGGATTGATCAAAAGAGGGAGTTATTATCAAAGCCAAAATGGAAGATAAGTAGGAGATGCTCATGATGCTAGAAAACCTAGTGAACATCTCAAACTATCCTATAGTTGGGCTTTACATTTTAGAAATAGATTTAGTTAGTTTGGGTTCCATTTTTCATTAGAAAAATAGGACTTAAGATTCCTTAACACAAGATTAAGGAAATGCTTAAGAGGTTAGGAATTATGCTTATGGCCCATAAAGGAGAGATGCAACCTCAGAACCTAAATCTAGGGAGCTTCAGCAAGGGCCAAAAGCAAAACCTAAATCTAAGGTGAAAATGAGTAATTGGTTTGCCCCCACAAGAGAGGACAAACCACCCGACTACTTGGACTTACAACTACCTGGGGGTGGCTGCCAACTAACTCTTTTTATGATTTTAAATACATGTAGGTAAGTCTTTATATTTATGCAAGATAGTTAAGCTGTTATTATTTAGAAAGAGACTAAGTCTTTAAACTCACTCCTTAAAGAGACTAGATCATGTAAAAAGCATGCTTCAAATGACCTAAATCTAATGCAATTTAAATTTCATTTTATTTTTATTTTTGGGCAATCATTTTTGACTCAGGCTAATAGGTTTTTTATGGCTAATGCATGAGAAATCAGATTATTGGCCAAAATCAGTGAGAAGGTAGGAGGTGAGTTTCCACCACGGCCCTCAAAGGTCAAGCTGGGTTCTCTAACAAAGGTGGAAGCCCTCCAACCAAGAGTGAAATAAGATGTATTTATGCATGATATTTTAAATAAATGCTCATCCAACTAAGGGGTTGCTAATTCTTTTATCTTGATTTTAATCTTAAGCTTTAGGTGAGGTTATGAGTTGTTTAATTTTATTTTGAGTTGTTAAGTTGGGTAAAATATTTATTTTTTTCTAAAGAGCCTAATCCACATCCAGGCCATACATAAAGCAAGGAAGAAACTAGGAAAAGCATGCCACTTAATGTAAAATAAAATAAATCATCAAACAATTTATAAAGTTAATCATAAAAAAAGAATAAATGGTCGTTTGTGGTCGGGCACCACCACGTAAACCCAAAAATATCAAATGTGGTTGGCCAAGCTCTACCCTTATACAACCCATATTACAAATGAATTAAATTATAATTTAAGCAAAGTAATTCATTGTTATGGGGGTCTTTAAACTTTACTCTTCTTACTTCTTTCTTCTTTTCTTCTTTTCTTCTTTTCTTCTTTTCTTCTATGGTTCCTCCTTTGGGTGGTTGGAAGGTGGATGCTCCAAGGCTTCACATGGTGCATAAGATGGGATCTTATGACCAATGCTCATCTTAATCCCCATAACAAATCATTCCAAAATCTAACTTATACAAATTTTACCTGAAAAGGAAAAGTAGAAATCTAACTAACACTTGTAAAACATAGGTTAGTTAAATCACACCACAAATCTAAGCCTTGTCACCTCACACATGGGTGACTAAGTCCACTATATTATGCAAAGGGTATAAGCACAAAAGAAGCATTTATATTTTTATTTATGATAGCGCCCCTTTAGCATAATTCCCTATAGAAAAGAATAGTTAGACTATGAACATCCTACCATTCATTCTACAAGCATACACATAAAACATAACATCAAACCATGCACCGACCTAACCTAAGGCTAGAAGTGGTGACTTGGGCTAATGTGTGTGCTTTGAAGGTTCTGTGGTATGCTTAGCTTAGCACTTTAGGTTCAAGTTTTCTAATTATGAAGAGCATGTTCAACTTAGATGAGGGTTTCTTTTAAGTTATTTAAGTGTTTTTGGTTATTTTTATTTCATGTTTTAATTTGGTTTAAGTGAAATCTATAATTAATTACTAAGTTATGAAGAGAGGGAAAGAGAAGAGAACTTCTCTTTCCTTCCCTAATCCTTAAGTAATTTCTAAGGTAACATTTTAATTTCATTTAGGTGAATGTTTTGATTACATCTTTTATTCAATCATAAGTTTATACAAACTCTAAACAAACCTATTCAAAAATAAAGGCATTCTAAGACTAAATAAAGTGAATCAAAATTCACATAACACACATTACTTCATTTCTTTCCTAACATATATAACATGCATATGGATGGATCCTAAGCATATCCATACATGCAAATGAGAATAGTTAACACACTTTATGATGCATGCTAAGTAATCCATTTAAGAAAATTTTAGATGTTGAATATGCATGATTTTTCTTAAGTAGAAAAGGTTTTCCTTATCCAAAATTTCACATACATACATGAAAGTAAGAAAGGCATAAGTGAGTGCAATCCCATCTTTAACCAAAGGTGTAAGGTACAAGACCTACTTAAAGCCTCTCAATGGGTTTTAGACTAATATACCGCTTTCCTTAAATACAAATATGCATATAAAAAAAATGAAATGGAAAAGGAAGATGCAAAAATTATTTAACAGTTTCATTGTTTTATGCAATTTATTCATGTAAGTATGGGCAATCCTTCTTAAATGATGGCATATCAATGAATGGGGTATAGAATTAAGTAGGTGTTGGGTTCTTTTGAAATGAACCCTTCATGTTACCAACTCCTATTCAAAACTATGCTAACATAAGAAAGGAAGGAAAGGCTACACAAAACATTACTTTATAATCCATCACATGCAAGCTTATAATTAAAGTATAAGAATATCATACTTTTAGATTTAATGTTTAATTTATAAGTTTTGAAAATACTTTGGATTTAGTAGTGATAATAGCCACTCATATTTTATTTTAGCCAACACATGCACATTTGACATAAAGTAAACAATTTTCATTTTAAAATTTGAAACATGAAATTATGAATGCATGAACCATATGACATACAATTTAGCATGTTGGGAAAGATCCAAAGCAATGCAATCATGTAAACAAATTCACTTTACTTAAATCCTAAAGACAATCTTAAGGAATAAGAAAATTTTGAATAAATCAAAGTGAATTTCAAAATAATTTTTGTTTAGTTTGAAGTTTGATTTAATTTTGAAAAGGTGAGATGAGTTTGCTGTTCCTAACCCATTCCCACATGTGTTTTATATTTTTATTTAATTTTTAGATAATTAAATCCATTTTTAATTGTTGATTAGGTTAGAATTATAGTAATTAACCCTTACCCACACCTTAGAAAAACTAACTAAGTAATTATGAGCCAATGAGATGACATAAAACCCACAAGATATTTAACTTTGCAATGCACCTAATAATAAAAAGGCCTAATACAATTTGGCTCATAATTAAAAGTTAATTGAGTTAAGTGGTTTAGCTTAAGTACTTTTAAAACACCCTATCATACTTATGAAAGGGGTTTTAATTTCCTTAATTAGGCTTAGGCTATTAAACACCTAAGTGTCACCAAGGTAGATTAATTGAATTCTAGAACTTTTTTAGAATTTTTTAAAAATTATTTAAAGGAATAATTAATGAATTAACCCTTAATTAAGATAGGATTAAGGAGAGAAAAGGGGGGTTTATGGAATAGCTTAGGGGAAATGCCCCAAAATTATTCCATAAAACTCCTACTCACTAGATTTGACCTTAATCAAAGTTAATCATAGGGTAAGTCTACTAATCATACCTTAATTACCTTTAATTACATGAAAGGGGTAACTAGGGAATGAGCTAATAATTTTCCTAATTAAGGCCTCAATAAATCTCAAGAAAATTAGGAGAGGTAGAGGTCGTCCCCTAACATGAACTCTAGAAATTTGAGATCAATTGGTGACTTAATTAGAGAATAATTAGCTAATTAAAATTTCTAAATAAACCTAAATTCAAAGAAAAGAGGAACTCAAAATCTATTGAAAATAATTTTAAAATATTCTAGATGAAATTATCTATCCATAGCATTTTTCCTTTTATTTTTCTGATTTTTCTAGGTTGAGATATGAATTTTAAAAGTTTTCTAAATTAATTAGGAATTAATTAGGTAAATAACTAATCCCCACTTAATATTAGCTCACGGTGCGATGCATGGTGGCGACAGTCAACGTGCTTTACATGCATCATGCCATGAGGTTGTGATTTAAATGTCACATCCTAAATGGCATTGGCGGTGCACTTATACACACGTTCGATCAAAGGGTGGACGGAAACGAGTTTAAATCGGATAAAAGATTTATAAAACGTGCATAATAATCTCAGTCGTCCATCTAAAATGCATGGATGGATGGCTAAGATGATCCAAGTTCTTCCCCAATTAATGAGACGTCCATGATCCAAGGGGAGATCCGAGCCCGATCTAGCATGGAATCACACAAGACTCAACTCACACCATCTAAGCATGATTACCAACCTATCCAATGGCTGATTTCTCATGCAATGAAAATTCCTTTCACAAAGGATCAACACCTATCAAGCTAGGTGGCCGAAAAATCACATACCTCACCGAAGGTGATCACCGGCGAGATCGATGAGGTAGCTTGTCAGTGGAGGAGCCCAAAGTTTCAAGCCTTGGGTTGAGTGGATCTTCCTATAGATCAACACCACTTGATCTCCCTTGCTTTGATCCAATTGAGGCTCTCCTTGTGTGGAACTCAAATGGATGCTTGGGCTCAACTTGGTCCTTAGATGAAGAGTGTAGAAGGAATTTGGAGATCTACTGAAGAAGTTTGCGAATCACTCCACCTCCCTTTTTTGCAAAATGAAGAAGCAATTCTAATCTTCCTAGCTTGGGATGCACTCGATGATTTCTAACTTTCAGGCCTCGATGTGAGTGAAGTGAGATTTCATATAATTAGGGGGAGTATATCTCCCCCCATGGCTATCGAATGGTCACCCCATTAGTTGCCATTTTGATCCAACTGACCAGAATAAGAGGGTTGTTTAGGCTATTAAATCACTGCACATGGTCGGTTTGATCCCTTGAGTAGAATGCCAACCACCCATGTGAATCAAATTGAGCTTAGAGGGGAGTTTAAAAATTGGATTTTAGGCTATAAAGTCGGGTTTAGCCTATGGGCCAAATGGACTGACCCAAACCCATTGAGGTTGGGTGCACCACTCATCACTAGGTCCCCTTGAGCTTTTGGAAAGCCTCAAGTGATTGTGAAGAGGGTATGTTGAGAAAATAGGTTTGGCCAAGTTTCATTAGATTTGGAATCTATTTGATAGGGTTTGGCTCATGTTGACCCATTTAGGTCAAAATGGGTCAACTTGGGTCAAGTTGACCAATTGGTCAAATTGCATCAAACAAAGGGTTGGGTCAAGTTCATATGACCATTTGAAATATTTTGGTGCCTTTGGTTTGGTTCAATTTGGTATATATTAGGTTTTGATTCATATGACTCATTTAGGTCAAATGGGTCAAGTTGACCTATTTGACACATTTGACCTATTTGGGTTAGGTCAAGGGTAGGTTTAGGTTTGGTTAGTCATATGGAGTGGATTGGTATCTTTATTTCCAATCAATTTGGGTTTGGTTCAATTTTGGCTCAACAAGACCCTTTAGGTCATGTTGGGTCTAATTTCAGTTGGCTTTGGTTTGGTTGAGAGGCTTTAGTCAAGTTACACAAGTGATTTGGGATGGACTTGACCCATTGGTTTCAATCAATTTGGCTTAGATCAAGTTTTGACACATTTTGGCCCTTTAGGTTAAAATGGGTCAACTTGGGTCAAGTGGGCCATTTAGGCTAGTTAGGCTCAAATGTTGGCTTGGTCAAGTTCAAACATAGGTCATGAGTGAACTTGGATCAAGGGTTTCAATCAATTTGGCCTATGGTGGATTTTGGCTATGTTAGGTTTCCTTTTAGGTTAAGTGTTTACTTAGTCAACCCTTAGGTTTGACTTGGTTTGACCCAATTTGATTGATTGATCATCCCATGATGATTGTTGATCATGATGAGAGGGGTATATGAGTTTGGTTCAATCCAATTTGGTTAGGATCAAAAAGTTGGCTCATAAGAGTATTTTAGATCACTTTAGGTCAAGTGAGCCTAAGTGGGTCAAATGGCTTGGTCAAAGCTTGATTTGAAATTGATTGATCTTGTATATGGACTTATGATTGAAATATAAATCCATTTACAAGTGGTTTGAAGTCAAATGGATTTTGATCCATTTGAAAATTTCATATTCAAAGGAAGAATATGAAGGGGTCTTGGGTTTGATTTTTGATTTGGGTTTTGATTGTTTGATTGAGGTTTGGATTTATATATGAGCTCATGATTTTAGGTTTGATTGAACCATGAGAGAATATCAAGGGTTTGGCTTGATTTGAAAGTGATTTGGCTAAGTTCAATATTTTGGCTTGAAAGGCTTAGATTTGATTTTGAGTGGATTTAAGTTTGATTTTTGGAATTAGTTTTGATTGTTTGAATTTATATCACATTTATGAATGTGAACATAAAAGAGAATATAAATTTATTATGAGAAAATTTCAAGAATTTGAAGTGGTTTAATCATGATTTTGGTTAAATCCATTAAGGGGAATTTAAAGGATTTAAGGATATTCTTTAATTAAAATTTAAATTTTGAATTGGATTTGATTGATTTATATTTATATTTTATTTATATATGAGAATATAAATGAGAATACAAATACATTTCGAGAAAATCCCATGAATTTGAAATGGTTCATCAAAGTTTAGGTTAAATCCATTAATAGAAAATTAAGGGATTTAAGGGAATTTCAAGCATTTTAAATTTGGAAATTAATTTTTGAGTTAGATTTGATTGAGTTATAATTATATTTCATTTATATATAAGAATATAAATGAGAATATAAAGAATTTTTGAGAAAATCCCAAGGATTTGAATTGATTTGATCAAGGTTTAGAGTTGATTTTAGCTAAGTTCTTTAATGGAAAATTAAAGGGATTTAAGAAAAATTTCATGAATTGATTTGATGGGTTTGAATTTATATTTCATTTATATATGGGAATATAAATAAGAATATAAATTGATCATGAGAAAATCTCATTGATTTGAATAGGTTTAGCGCATAGTTTTGGCTACGTCCTTATGAAAGGGTTAAGGACTTAGAAAATTTAAACTCGAGAATTTTTAATGGATTTTGATCATGTTTTTCAATCATTGACTTCAATCAAGGATTTCAATCATGAAATTGAATCATGTAATTGATTTGAGTTTGAGAAAATCAAATAGACTAGATTTGGAGTTTGACTTGAAAGAAGGAAATGAGGAATGGTTTAAGCTAAATTTTCCTAACACCCCTAAGGCATGACCTACTCCTATGGCTAACTCTTCTAAGTCTTCTAGGGCTAGGTGAAAGTGTCCACCTAATCACTAGATGTGTCTTAAAACTAAGGAACTCTTAAAGTCTAAGAGGAATCCTATGCCTAAGATGAAGGTGTTGAGAGCTCATTCTAGAAATGAGATCAACAAGTCCACCTTGAGTTGATCCTCCACAAGCATATCCAAGGTGGAGAATCCTGTGAGGGGCTTCTCGATCCTCTATACCAATGACATGCTTCTCTCTATCTTGATGTGCTTCCCTAGGAGGTAGAACCTTGCCACTATAGAGGTTAACTTTGGTGATCTCTTGTGACAGGGTAATGGAAGGTTCTACCTACACGTCAGGCTAACCTACAGCTTCTCCTATGGGACCCTTAGAATTGGATGATTCCAAGTCTATCTCAAGAGGTGAACCCGTAGTATTCAGAGTAGAAAAGTTTGACTCTAAATCAAAAAAGAAGATCAGAATTGTTATAGTTATTTTGACTTGAAGAGTTATCATTAAGAATAGAAGTAGAAAACCCATCATAAGAGACACAAATATAATTCAAGCTAGCTTTATTCTTCATTTTTTTGGATTTGATAGAAGGTACAAAGTAGAAGTCAAGTAAAGTAAGTGGGGTAAGAGATTGATGCCCTTATTCACTGATACAAGAGTTCTACTAGTAGAAGAAGAACTAGGTGAAGCAGGAAGTCATAGATGTGGTAGTTGGAGCTGGGTTAGAGGTTTGGACTAGGTCGTGGTTGCTACTAGGCTATCACAGGCTGACACATCTTCTTCTAAACTCCACCTTTCCCCGAGTTGGTACTAGCAACTTGCAAACCTTCCTTACTTTTTGAGGTTTGAGCTGACTTAGGAACCTACAAGGAAAGTTTCTTGATCTTCTGAATGATCTTTTTAGAGGTTTTGGATAAAGATATAACCCAACCTTCTTTGATTTTGGAAGGATCGCAGGTATCCCCAAGGATTATCTTAATGGAACTGGATGGTTGTTCCACAAGGTATTCCTTCGAGATGACTACAACACTTATCTTGAAGCTATGTTCAATCTAGTCCTTAAATGTGAAGCAATACTTCAAAATATGACCTTGCAAGCAGTGATAGGGGTAAAAGTTAGGAACATTGCTTTTTCCCACTTTCTCCAACCTTCTAGGTTCAGGTAGCTGAAAGTCAGGTTTCTTTAAGAGATTCTTAAAGATTTTCCTAACTACCCTCTTAAATTAATATGGTTTGTTTAATTTATCCATCAAAGTAGGTGGATGGTAGCTACCTGACGATGATTATATGTACCACTGCTATTGATGATGTGAGGAACCGAGGCGATGTGTGGTGGTGGGTGCACTGGACCATCGGCCGATATATCGAGTTCTGACGATTTAGGCTACTCGCAGAGTATATTTTTTGTAAGTGTATTTTTGGGCCCATTATTGTATGTAGATAGCGCATAATTATTTCAAACAACACAGTGATGGGAGCCATATGGAGTTGGATCTGCGTCAGAGATATGCTTACATGGGGCGACATATGGTAGAGTACCCTGATTAGTTGAAAGAGTTGAGTGTCCCTTGCCCGTCATTGTTAGGCATTCCACCTGGCGAGGTTGCATCAATAGATTCTACTTTCATGCATGGATGGTGAGGAAAGCGACGTGGGTGGGTCGATTACCACCAGACATATATTGCACAGTGGGAGAGCATACGTGATTTAGTTGTGGTGGTAGACTCTTCCCAGTAGGTGGAGTGTTGCCATTAATCAATACATGAGATGGTATCGGTCTTGGGCTTCACTATATATGCTGAAGGCACCTACAATACCCCCAGACACTTATTACCTCCGAGCTCCTCGAGATCGACTCATGGTAAGCCAATATTTCTTAACTGTAATAATAATTTTTTTTAACTAATTCCATCATAATTCGAGTACTGAAGCATATTCCAATACTATTTTGGGAGGGATGAGGAGATAGAGTTTCAACAATCAATCAACGAGTATTAGGGGTTGTGCAGGGAGCTGTGGCGCAACATGCAAATTTCTGATAGCCGGTACGGGAACACTAGCATTCCAGGTACTTCATTGTCAGTGAAGCTGGATGGGCCAGTGATGGATATTGGTCTATCATCTTCATCAGTGGTTGGACCATCTACATAAACATTTACACATCACGTCCATTGAGTATGTGGTCGGATGCACCATTGGCGGCAGTTCCTCTTACATATGGGTCTCCCTCCATATGACACCCTGTGGGCGTATGGTTTCTCACCCGACATCTTGATCAATGTACCGATTACCTGTTTTCGCGACAACCATCCGAGCAGGTTGAACATGAGGATCGGCAGCTGGAGCATCATCTACGAGACCCCGACGCACACTTTACACCTTGATGCGATACCGCATGAGCATCGTCAGAGATAGTCTTCTGTACTATTATCTTATGTTCTACGGGATTACATTTTGTTGTATGTGTACTTATCTTATTGTATACTGTTCGCAAGCATCGGCAGGAACTATTTTATTATTTTGGTTACCTTAATTTGTAAATATTCATATCTTTTTTGTGCAGCTTTATTTATATAGCTTTAAGTGTTTAGAATAAGTTGTACATTGATGTATTTTTTTCAGAGAGGATATTCCCTGTGGAAGTAACAGTAGAGAGGTAGTTAGTTTGTGTTCTAAAATTAGTTTGAGTTGGTTTCTTATCTTTATTTGAAAAGGGTTTCATTTCTAATACTAGCACATTCACTTCTCTTATATGAATGTAAGCAATATGAATAATTATCTTCAAACAATAAGACTAATGCACTGGCAACGAATGTGTATATGTCATGACTCTTAAAACTTGTTAATTGCACTTCATTAAAAGTGTTTATTTAGCGTGAGTTATTTGAGCATTTCACATTGTCCATTTTTCAAAATCTGTTGTATATCAGGCAACAATCGTAAATTTTAACCAACATAAAACTTGTAGATAATTTTGTTAAGATTCCAACGATGCAAAGTTCTCTCAATTCGACCATGACTATATGTGCAAAATCGATTCTTTCTCGAACTTTCAATCCGTATCTGCTATCATTTGCAAAATATGCTATGTATCGAGCCACAATCATAAATATTGACCAACATTAAACTTGTAGAGAATTTTATTGCGACTCCAACGATAGAAATTTAAATCAATTGACCTTGTTTGACTCACATACCAAAATCGATTCTTTGCTCGAACTTTTAGCTCCGCTTTCAGCAGCGCATTTGCAAAATCTGCTTCACATCGAGCCACAATCACAAATTTTAACCAACATAAAAGTTGTAGATAATTTCATTGCAATTCCAATGATACAAAGTTTGCTAAATTCGGACACCGTATGACTCCGATACGCGCAAAATATGATTGATGATGCTCCAAACTTTCTCAGCCCCGCTTTACAGTATTTGCAAATCTTAATCGAATCGTAATTTTTGACCAACATGAAACTTGTAGAGAATTTTGTTATGATTCCAAAGATACAAAGTTCGCTCAACTACGTATGACTCTGATACGCACAAAATATGAGAATTGCTCCACATTTTTTTATGAAATAAATAAAATTATGTCGTCCATGGGGAATTCGCATACGTGGGCACGTTGGCGCATCGTCGTCAGTCCATGTTGGCATGGTCCGTCATACGGACGACTAAACTTCTAAATTTTTTTGTACCTAAATTGCTAATTACGATTAATATTAAGCTTAATCTAAAAATTTTGCCATAAAAAATAAAAGTATGATAATAATTATATTTTAAAATTAGTGTAATAAATAACTAATTATATTTTAATGTTATTAATTAATCTCAAAAAAGATTTATGAATTTATTTCATTAAAAATTATTATTAAATTAGGTTTTTATAAAGTTTAAATGTAAAGGTAAATTAATATAATTAATTAAAAAGTAGTTAAAATACAGAGCGAGCAACAAATATTAAAAATTTAAATTATAAATTATTTATTTAATCATAATTTCATTATTCGTAAACAATAGTAAAAAATAATGAAAAAAAATTAAATTAGAGCTATTTTATTAAATAATAATTTTATTATTTTTAAACAAATATATTAAATTATATATATTTATAATAACATTGCCTTCGCTGGGTCTGAAGTCTTGGATGTGAAAAGTCAAGGGTTGCCATAAACAGTCAACAATTAGTATAAAACTTGTCCAAATAATGAAAATGGTGGAAGGCATTGACGTAGATGATGTTAAATAAAAGGTCTATTATTGGCAGATGAGGCAAGTTAAACCAAAATTAGATTATGAACTTGGAATATAGGTATTCATAGAAGTAAATTAATGGAATTATAAATTTATTTTAAAAATATTTAATATGCATATACTTGTGTTTATAAATCATATATAGTTATATACATATTAATGATTAATATTAGAATAGTTTATAAGACACTTAATAGGGCATTAATATAAAGTATCACATAAAGTCATAATTGAGATTTCTCTCAACCTTTAATTGATTAAATTTTTTTAGTGAACATCAGAACTTAATAATTATATATTTTTTATTTTTTATGAAATAAAATAAAAATATCATAAATCTTATATAAAAATATGATTTATATTTAAAAGTTTTAATATTTAAATTATAAAAATGATAAGAAATTTAATATTATTCCAAAATATCAATAAATGATAATTAAAATTTTTGTCATAAAATTTTGATAATTTGCTTCCCAATCCTAAGAAAGATGGCTAGTTCCTCTCTCTCTCTCTCTCTCTCTCTCTCTCTCTCTCTCTCTCTCTCTCTCTCTCTCTCTATATATATATATATATATATATATATATATATATATATATATATATATATCATAAAATGCCAATGTAAACCTAACCAGAATCAAGTCTTTGCAATCATAATTTTAATCTTTAATGAATTTAGCACAATCTTTTGTAAGAGAATTATTAAAACTTTCTACTTCAAAGTAGTGGAGTGCAATTTGCTTAAGAGTGAGAGGTCCTCTTGGGTTAGAAAGCCTTCAAAGATGACAAAGATAGGCCTTCCTCAATCACTCAGCTGGGAGTTAGTTCACTTGTTCCCATAGTATTCTCTAAATCTTCTTTGATTCACCTAACTTGAGCTCATTTTGTTATTATCTGCTTGAAGGTGGCATCTTGCAAACTCATGCCAAGTGAGCTTGGATCATTCTTCCAACCTTCATCTTTCATGGCTACTACTATAGTAATCTAAGTTCACGCGGTGGTGGCAGAAGGATGAAAGTTTCAACACTACTCGGCTGAACGAGTTATGTATCCCCCTCTACCATTAGAAGTGGGTTCTGACTTCCTCTTCCCCACGAGTGGGTTGATAGATTGTCTTGGCATAGGTCCTTCCCAACTCAGTAGTGAGTATCACTATCTTTATTATTTGCTTGTGGCATAAAAAGTTAGCTTGTAGCTTGAATCTTTTCCGTTACATTTTTTTGGTGATGGGACTGTGCAGACTTTAACGAGTTTGCTGAAAATTCACAACCTGACAAATAAGGTAAAGAGGTGGTGCTCAAAGCACTTGTTCGTCAAGAGCTTGTTGTTGTGGCAGTCGACTTCTTTCTTTTCCCTTTCGGTCAACAAGGCCCTCCTTGAGGCGATGCCCAAGAGGAGGTGCTTGAGAATGTAATGAGCATAACTCTAAATATCTTTCATCATCTCCATTTTGCCGCAAATAATCTTTGCGGCATGTACTTCATCATTTTCTATTGTATTTACATGAAGATTTTTTTTAATAAGTATTAAATAAATTTTAATTATAATTTTAAGTATATATAAAACAAAGTTTAGTTTAGGTACAATAAATATATAAAACCAACCATCGCTGATGTAGCTTAAAGCCAATCAACCAATTATCAGGCTAGCTGCAGCCATCACCGATAATCGATTCACACCTAAAGCGGTCGAATGATTGGGACTACAACCTAAATATTTATGCAGTAGTTGTGGTAGACCCCGTGCATGATTGATTGATTTGTCTTTCCTCCCCGACCCCAGCAATGATAACCTAATCCCAACCATTCACAACGCTCCACCTCTCTAGCTCCACCTCAGAACTCCCACTCACCACCGGCCACCTACGACTCTCCACCTTGTACGCCCGGCTCCACCTCGCAAGCGACCAGCTCCTTAAGGTATATATTTGGTTCTCTCTAATCTTCATGGGTATGTTTTCAATGTGGTGGAGTTTCTTTGGAAATAATCGTGCATAGCCTTCTTCTCTATTGAGCCTTATCAATGTGTCAGCTGTCCAGAAGTCCGACATTGTAGTCACCAATTCTTTTGAGCTCATCAAAATGCTTTGGAATGGTGTCCATCACAAAATTTGTCATGATAGGATTGTGAGGATATGATTTTGTTAGAGGGATCGACAAAGTTATTGGTTGGAAGGTTACTAGAGAGCTCTAATGGTCCCTTCATGGAGAGCACCTAGTTAGGGAGAGACAATGGCATAATAAGATAAACCACTTTTTAATTTAACAAAGAATGACAAGAGCTTTATCTTTAATCTAATTCCTAAGCCTCATAGTAATGCAATCTCCTTCTAATACATCTTCAACTCCTATTCTATATATAAACACTAGACACACTACTAATAGACTTTTAACACACAAACATATGTATATATATATTTGGTTAAAGATATTGGGTTGCCTTCATTATTAAATAACTCCAAAGTTTAAGAGTTTATAATTCTCTATTCATATATTTAAGTTGAAAACTTATGACTTATTAGCATATTCTAATAGTAACTATATTGGTTACAAGTTTAATCAAAAGAATACCTTCAGCACATGCTAGTTTCTAGATTATCATTTGTTTCTTGTTCTCTAGGAAGTAATCTTTTGTGATTTTATCTATTATAATGACTGAGCATTGGTCAAATTTTTTAGTTAAAGTATTAATTAGAAGATTATATCAGACCAGCTCATGCTGTGAAGTTATAACATTTGGATTTGCAGTTGATTCACTTATTATGTCAGAATGTTGTGATATAAATTGCATTAAGATGAGTTTGAAAAGTACTAGAATTATTTTGAGAATAGTGAAATATTAATTTTTTATTTTGTTCATTCAATATTGTAGGTTGATTGATGAGCATACTTTAGGATGAGTCAGGAGCTCATTTCCTTGATCCTCTTCTACGATGGACAACTGATCATTGATGATCAGTTTATTCAAAATTATGTCGGTAGAAAAAATCATCCTATGCGAGTCTCGCATCATGCAAGCTTAAAAGATTTAAAACAGAAAGTGCTTAGATCTCTACGTTGTAATGTAGATAACTTTATAGTGGAGCTAAAGTGTCATTTCTCTGTTGACGCAGGATTTATAACAACTATGATTTCTGACGATAAAGTCTATAGTGTTGTACTAGATGAAGCTTCCTATCAAATATTAGATCTTTATATGGAAGTCAAGCCACAATGTAGTGCTTCAGCTACAACTGATATTGATCTCATGCAGCATAATATTTTATCTGATTATGCACATGATTTCACTTTGTTAACAGTAGTTGTACCACAACACTACTGCGATGAGTCAAAACTAAGGTTAGTAGTTACATTAAAAGCACTATTAGTGTCTTCATTTTATGGTTCAACCTATCTCGAGTCTTTTTTTAACGTTGTTGATTTTCTTAAAACATAACTCAGAAGCCTATTGAAGCACGATTGCATGAGCAACCTAATGCATCTAGAGTCTTGTCTGATGGTGAGTATAATACAATAAATAGTGAATCAAGTGATGCATCTGATGATAGCGAGGACGAAGAGGATTCTTTCCTTGGTAATAATAGTTTATGTGATAACAGTGCTGGTCTCGAGGTTATCAAGAATCATTTAATCCAGAATTCTACAAATAATGATGCTATGATCTACAACAACGACTATGCCTGCACATATCAAGCCACAAAAGATTGGGATGCACATATTGTGTTTGATGGTACAAGTTTTGCAGATGGCATTAAAGTTTTAGTTAAATTCTATGAAGGTATGTGTTTCTCAAATAAGATTGAGCTTCGATTTGCAGTCACTAGTTGGTCAATACTAAATAATGTTCAGTTTTTTACCATTACTTTGAATCAAAAGAATTTTACAATTGTATGTGCACAACATAGCAATCATAGCAGATCTTGACAATGACACATGCAATGTAGCAGGAGCAAAAGATTGGGAGGTGCTTGGAGAATATCAACGTTAGGTGCACCGCATATAGTTATGTGATCTCAGATAGACTTGAAACCACGAGAGATTATTGGAAGGATAAAATTATAATTTAATATTAAAGTGTCTTACATAAAGGCATTGGATGTGCGGCATAAGAGAGAGTTGGGAGGACTCGTACTGCTCTCTTAGCCTATTCATGGATTCGTTATGCTCTGTTCTGCCAGGTACTATTTATAGAATTCTATAAACAAATACATGTAAGTTTCAGAGATTGTTTTGGGCGTTTAGACCATCAATATCGAGTTGGAATTTTATCGTATCTTGAGCATGGACGGAACATTCCTACTTGGATAATATAATTGTACGTTACTCACGGCTATTGGTATTGATGCCAATAATGGATTATTTCTACTTATTTTTACGATAGTTGAATTTAAAAATAACGAGTCATGACTCTGGTTCACTATGTGCATGGAACAGTTGTTGCCTATTATTTGTGGATTTATGTATTATCTCAGATAAGCATGCGGGGTTGGTACATGGTTATCGAGATGTATTCTCTTGGGCTGCGCATCGTCATTACTTAAGGCATCTGAGGGAGAACTTCAAAAAAGTAATAAGAAGAATGGGTATTGCAGATGTTGAATTTCTATATAAGAAAATATATATGTTTGGTAGTACGGATGACATAAATATATTCAATTGATATATGATATACATAAAGAATATCAAAGCTGAAGCATACCAATGGTTAATAGAGCGTGATGTGTGCAAGTGGTCATTGGTTCATGATGGCAGTAAGCGATATTGTACTATGATGACGAATGCATCTGAATGTTTCAATGGAGTTCTAAAATGGGCACGAGGATTGCTAATTCAAGCACTAATCACAATGGTTTATTATAATTTTATTGATTTATTTTTTAAGAGAGCTAGTATCACGAACTTGGGAGAACTAACTGATAAATTTGCATTCTCCCCTAGAGCACAAAGTCTGCTCAGCAGATTTGAGCGTGAGGCTAGACACTATCCATAACCAATCAATATAAATGCTAATGAAGTGCAAGTGTTCGATATGGGTTGTCGATTCTTCAGAGTTACTTCACACTTGAGCAGTTATGTTCATGTAGCTGTAACCGAACACTGATTTATCAAATGCCATGTGGTCATTCTATTCTTTTTCCATGAGATTGAATTATTTGGCATACGTGTCAGGATATTACACCATGGTAATGTATGAGCGTACATACTCCGTGAACTATCATGTTTAGTTAGATCAAAATAACTGGTTGTGCTTCGATGCAGAGCAGAGACTGCATCCTTTTCTACCACCCAATGTTAAAATAAGATCAAGTAAACCACGTTCAAGTCAATATAAGAACACAATGGATGAGAGTGTAGGATAGAACAGTCGTATGTGTAGTTTATGTAAATCAGTTGATCATTATCAGACATCGTGCCCACATAACTCGACTAGTAGAAGGTTAGTATGGATAGTGCTGCAAAATATCATGTACATAGGGTTTCTTTATTTTTAAATTTCTTTCATACTTTTGCATAATTTAAATATTAATGAATTCTAACATTGTCCATTTTTCTTTATTCTTTTATCATAAGTACGATGGCCGAGGAGCCTTCCAGGCCGACTAGACGTCGACAGAGGAGGCATGATGAGATGGCCGATGATGCCGGATCAACACCTTGGATGTCCATCCCAGCATAACCTTATTGCATGGAAAACATAGGGCCGCCATCCGGATTCAGTATAAATTTACTTTCCAATATATTCTGTCAAAATATTTTAACTGATAAAATGACTTGACATTATTTTCTTTTTGTTATAGGGCACTATTTTGGAGGCAGCTTCACATCTCCTTATGCTGAGGGAGTGGCCTGTTACCTATCTGTGGTTCACATCTACCCTCCGCCCACTGGGGTTGTATTGCGTTAGTCAGATGCGATACATTCGACTTGACCATCACTTGTTAGTAGTATTAATTGAGCATTGGTCTCCTCAGACCAACACTTTTCACTTCGCTGTAGGCGAGATGACTATGTCATTGCAGAACGTTGTGATGATCTTGGGCTTGCATGTAGATGGGCAACCGATCATTAGACCTATTACAGTTAGTGATGGGAAGTGGTGGCAGAGTTGGCCTGACTGCTGCGATGAGTTACTATGTGGGCACTCCATTGCGAGCCGTATATCATGACTCGCCCCGGTAGTTCATGCGATGTTGCGCGTTCATGAGCGTGGCTATGTTATAATATATTGCGAAACCGATTGCGGTGTCATGTGCCCGCTTAAGTACACTATTGAAGCATTCTGTTGTATTTGTAGTCATAGTGCCATACCTGTACCCATCATCAAGGGTGAGAGACCACATATGTATATTCCTTGATACGAGCCAATCGTAGGCCTCCTGTTTGATGTTCTTGATATCAATCATATACCTTTTAAACATACGTATATCATCAGTATTACCCACAACATACTTTTTTTGGCATATGAACTCAACGTCTCCGACTCCAAGTTATCTAACTGCCTTTTTAAAGTTCTCCCTCACATGTCTGGGCAAAATGATGTTGCGACGGTAATATCTCCGCAACCCTCCAACCCGTGGCTATGAAATAATGCACCTCTAGTACAGATAAATGGAATTAAGATTTGGAGTTTCCATAGAAACCAACACCATGACTCAATATTTCTTGATTCTACTACTGTGAAGGTTAGTGGAAATAAACTGTTATTGGCATCAATTTCAACTACACTGAGTAGAGTCCCCCTGTACTTACCTAGAAGGAAAGTCTCATCTAGACATAAAATTGGGCGACAACCAAGTAGTAATTGAAGGCTCGAAGGACCATAATAATCGTTGAAATATGTATGACTTTGACAACTGCACTCTGTAGACCGATCCTGGCATTGTTGAGCATATAACAGACATGAATCTCTCCAACGATCGGTAAGATTCCTCCCAACTATCAAAAATTATCTTTAGTGCCTTACGACATGCATCCCAAGCTTTTATGTAGGGCACTCGTATGTTAAATTTGGACTCAATATGACCTATAATCTCTCTGGGCTTTAAATCCAGTTGATGCCTAATTGTAGGTTGAATAAAATAACTGATAAATTGTGTTGAACATTGCCTATGTCCGACACTGAGGACTGAATGACTATATGTATGACGTGAATATCTTCCAATTCTCAATCTCTTGCTACTTGTGCATGCAAGATATAGATTCGTGGTGTACAATACGGTGAACCTGACTTTGTTTGAAGCGTAGATCACGTAATCGACATTATTGATGATAGACCAACCCTGAACAGCAAACAATAACTGCTTCTTATCACAAAAGCACAAACCTTCTAACAGTTCATCTGGAATGCAACTTTTAAGTTCAAAAGTTTGACTCATTTAAAGGCCCATCAAATGTTAGCTCTTCATCTCATTTTCTAGCTGTTTGAGCATGACGCATGTACTCATTGTTAGATAGTAAGTACTCCTCTGTTTGACTTATTCTAACTGAGTAGTTTCTAATAAGCTTTCTGACCCTGTTAGATAGATCTTTGCCCCTTAAAGAAGACTCCTCTGCATCATTATCATCCCCCTCATCATCATCGGTACTTGTTGCATTAGACATAGTTTCATACCCATCACCAACATGACCTTCAGCATCACCCATAAAATCAGAACTTATCCCAGCTACATTAGTAGTTTCTGTTGGTACAGACCCATACGCTTCCTGCTGAGTAGTTTGTTGCAAATTAAGTGTGATGTATTCAATACTGATTGGAGTTCTCTGATGATCCTCAGTATTGTCAACATCTCTTTCCTCACAATGTAATTTTTGAACTTCAACATAAATTACTACAGGCTGCACGGAAGTTGCATTGAGTACAGATTCACACACTTCATCGTCAATAATATGAGTAGCGATAAATCCAGCACCAATAGGGAAGCGACCTATAAGATTAACACATGACTTTGCATGGCCTAACTTCAATGACCTCATGATTCACTTTTGTAACCCTTACAGGTTAGTCCTTCGTGGGATTTGAATTGGTCGATTTTTTCCACCAATGTAGGTCAGAAAGAAATTATCAACAACATTCAATTCGCCGTCATAATAAAGAACTAAGCATACAGTTTTTTAACTCATATTCAACTAACAACAACTCTAACCACCAAGAATCCATCCTCTCCCATGGTCACAGAAGAAAAGCATTTCAAGATATAATACAATTGCGCATTTCAGTTGGAGATATTTCACAAACTCATAAAGGATGAAGGGGGAGTAGATTCTAATCATAGCTTTCATAAAGATGAATAATATCTAGCAACAACCTCAACCCTCTCTGTATAGTTTCATAATTTTCAACTAATATATCAAGAGTTTTAGTATTATAATGACATATATCATTACTTTACTTAAATGTAGATAATTTTATTGCCTAAGATGGCTTACTCAAAGCCTTTGATCATTTTTGGAGTAGAAGCTGCCATCAAATCAAATCCTTTTAGATTGAAACCGATGGCTAATCATTCATCTGAAATAGCTTTCAATATGAGTAAGTTATACTACTTTTTCAAACAATGTAGATAATTTTTTTATTTAATGTCATGAAATTTATTGGTTAACCTCAAATTAAAAATTTTTTGTGCATGGCATCTGTTCAAGTAGCTTCATTGACAATAGATAAGAAATCAATAAAATTTTCTAAAGAAAACCTAAAAACTCTCATCTTCCATAGTTCTATTGCTCAGATTGTTCCAAGTTTATGATCTAACAAAGTCCCTCACCTTAATTATTATTATTATTATTATTATTATTATTATTATTATTATTATTATATATATATATATATATATATATATATATATATATATATTCATTATAAAAAGCAAAATACTTTGATGCACAAACATCTAAATAATTGGGATCCATCCAAGTATTTTATTTCTCATAAGGATCATGACTCAATATAGAAGATTGCCAATATTTTTTATTATCGAGGAGCTCATTAAAATAGAAAGCTAAAGAAAATTGTGCTTCTCAAATTTGGATGATGGCTTGAAAATGAGAAGGAAAGAAGGAATGAACAAAATATTGTACAATTCTTTTAGATAATCATGAGTATTTCATAAGTTACTTACTTTAATAAGTCTTAATCTAAAAGGGAATTACATAAATTATAAACATGTAATTCATTCATAATTGAATAAAAGCAAGCTCTAAGACATTGTTTGATTTATTTGAAGAAGAAAAATCAATTTTTGATAAAAAATAAATGATTTATAAAATATACTTTAGGAACCTTTTAAAAAACCTGGTAAATTCTCAATATACTCATCTTGGAACTAAACAAAAACTTAGGAAAATTTGACCTTGAAATCGTGAAACTCGCCCAATTGACTAGACATATTGGGACTTAATAAAAATTTTTATTACTAAAGTCAATATTTACTTATTTAGTATAAGTTGACCAAACTTGAAATTTGAAACTTAAATCATTGACAATTTATATTGAAAATATGAAAAAAAAACTTTAATCATAAATGCAATCCAACTAGTTATGCTAGTGTTAGATTAATCACTCCTTACACAGTGCTAAAGCTCATAAGCAAAGAACAATCTATATTTTATGAAGTTATTCTATCACTTAAACTCAAGCATTTTTCATTGTAGAAATAAGTTTTGAAGAGCTGAGTAAAATAATAATCGTACTAGCGTTAATTCAATAATATAAAATCTTGTCAATTTAACAACTTGCATTCATCAAAATTTACATAGTTGCGTGCCCAACAATTTTTCTATTCACTACTCAAATATTGACATTTTATATTTCTCTCAAAATTTCATAGACAATAATCGTGATATATTTCTAAATATCTAAAGGAATAAAATGTAAGTCCTAAGAAAATATATTCATATAATTGTTGACCTTCATATATGTGTAATAAATCAAGACAAGCCCATTAGTTAAATTTGATGGACTTTGGAAGCGACAGTGCGCAAATTGGGGTTCAAAATGCACTGAATATCATCGAAAATGGTCGAAACGATCTCCGATTGATGAACAGACTTCACCGTCGCGTTCAGAACGTCAAAATTGATTAGAATATAGATATTGCAAAATCTAACAATCAATCAAATTCGATTTAATAATATTAAATGTTTGAAATTGATTAGATATTGAAAACTTACAAATGTCCATGCTCAATTGATGAATGATTTGAAGTGATAGCATGAATTCAATGCACAATATCAAAATCAACTCCGATTCTATGGACGGTTAGACATCCGTTGCGTATCATCAGGGAATTCTTCCTTCAATTTTGGCATCGCCCTCGCTTTAAATCCCATACATTGCAAATCGAGGAAAAATATTGTCGATGGAGAATTCGATTTTGGCGTTCACCTATCTTCGATCACATTACCCATTCTTGCGAGTCTTGTCATTGAAAAATGCGTCGAACATGTGGGATTGAATGTGAATATATATATATTGTGTGTATTGTGTAGTGTTTCTTTGCAATGAAGACCTTGATTTTCAGTGGACATGTGGGATGATAAGCAGTTGTGTCAAGAACTCAGTTGTTATTCAGTGGTATCGAGTAAACCACCATTTGTTAGATGTCTCCCCAGGCAATCTTTAAAATTTTGTCTAATTTCCAGACTTAGAAAAAAAAGAAAGGGTGGGGGGGGGGATGAATATATATTGCATTGTTTGTCTTCTTTCAAGTTTGAAGACCTCGCCGTGCTCAGCAAGGCGTGACAAGATGAAAACTAGTTGTGGTGTGGCAAGACACCACTCGCTATGCTCAACAGGGCATACTGAGTAGGCCAAAATACCCCCGATGCAACCCTTACATGGGGATGACGCCGGGAGTCTATCAAAACTACGTCAAATTTTTTGACTTAGGAAAAATGGGAGAGTAAAATGAAATGACTTAGGGAATAAATAGGAAAACCTGCAGTTAATTTTATAGCGTCAAATGAAAAAAGAGGGGGAGCCTTTAAAGAAAATTTTGGAAAGAATAGATTATTCATTTAAAATCTAAGTGAAATTTGGGAGAGGCTAATATTAAAACTACACTTTAAAACTTTGGGGGAGACTAATGCTAAAAGCATAACAAATTTATAATAAACTCAAAATCTAAAGATGAATCCAAATTGGGTTTAATAATTTTTATATGAGTGTGAATGTGATTATTATGCTAACTATTAAGCATGAGTAGGGCTAAAGCAATAAACATTAAAATCGGCATAACTTATCAAAATTGATGTAAATTGAGCATAATCAAATTGAAAAAATCACAAAAACTCAACAAATAAGCTAAGTTCCAGTAATGTGTTAAACTACAATCTTAATCAAAACACCTTCTTCACCGTCGGATCTGCAACCCTTTGTACAAGTAGATAGAAGGCGATACTACATCAAAATCTACAAAAATCATAGGGCCTCCTTTAATCAAAAATTAATGAATTTCATTCTGATTATGATTTTTAAAATCAATGATTTCATTAATTAGATGAAATTAGCTAAGCTATAAATTCTTGCATGTGCTCAAACATAGAGATTTCAAGTGCAAATTTTAATGTCTAAAAAGGCTGCGTAGGCTAAAATTGGAATTAAATTAAAAAATTTTAAAATCAATCTAATAATTCAAACATAAAATTATATAAAATTATAGATACACCCACATGTGCCCCGACACTAAATTCAAGATGTTGCACAGGTTGCTTCTCAGTTTAGTCTTATGACTGGGTCCGGGTTAACAAAACTTAAAAATCTATAATAAGAGTTTCAAATCAGTGAAATATCTGATAAATTGATTTTAGTGATAGATTTAATTCTACAAGCTAAACAGTTGTGGATCTAAAGAAACATGTTCAAATTAATCCATTATTCTAAATCAAATTGAGTAGCAATCTCATACTAATCTCATAATTTAAAAAAAAACATTACCTAAATTCTCAAATACACCCGCATGTGCCCCGACACTATGCTAAATGCCTAAATTCAAGTGTTTGAGGATGCTGCGCGGGTTGCTTCCCGATTTAGTCTTAGGACTGGGTCCAGGTTAACAAAACCTAAAAGCTTATAATAAGAGTTTCAAAATAGTAAAATATCAAAAAAAACTGATGTTGTCAGGTGATAGTAGATCTAATCCTTTATCAGCAGCTAAACAGAGTTGATAGGATCTTAAGCTCTTCAATATATTCAAATCAATCAATTTTTTTAATCAAATCAATTCAAATCAAATATCAATCTAAAAAAATAGCTTAAATGAAACTCTATCATTAAAAGCTCAAATCAAACTTAATCTATCCACTATTAAATTTATCGGCGAATTAAGCAAACTCAGGAGATCTATATGTTCTACTATGATCAATCTCTTGCCTAAGGACATGGCTCTGTCCTTTGGTCTTAGGGTGTAGGCTCCAGATAAAATAGTTACAACTAAAGTCCTCTGATCGGGTGGTTTGGCTAGTCTGTCTCCATTATATTACAATCATGACCGTAGCCCGTATGCTCCCCAATGGCTCTACCCATTGAGTTATGAATTATAGGGTATATTTGATAGGGCAAATAGCCTCTGTTAGCTAAGGTAGACTTAAGATTATCTCATTAGATAAATAACTAAGCTATAAACACTCTCATGGGCCCCGACACTATGCTGGATGCTTAAATTCAAGTGTCTGAGGATGCACGGTTTGCTTCCCGGTTTAGTCTTAGGACTGAGTCCGGGTTAACAAAACCTAAAAAATCTATAATAAGAGTTTCAAATCAATGAAATATTTGAGAAACTGATCATGTCAAGTGATAGTAGATCTAATTCTCTATTAGTAGTTAAACAAAGTTGACAGGATCTAAAACTCTTAAATATATTCCAATTAATCAATTGCTTAAATCAAATTGACTCAAATTAAAAATCAATATGAAAAACTGTTTAAATGAAATTCTATCATTAAAACTTAAACCAAACTCATTCTATCCACCTTCCGCAATTATTTATTGGGGGTGATAAATTAAAAAAACTCTAGCTCACAAAGGAGCTAATGTCAAATCAAGTGTTCTGTTATGTTCACTCTCAATCAATGTAGTAAGGGAGGTGGCCCGTGTTCTCTGACTGCATGGCTTGGCTTAGTAGGCTCCACAGATGAACTAGTTATGACCAAAGTCCTGTGATCAGGTGGTTTGGCCAATCCGGCTCCATTATATTACAATCACGTCGTGGCAGTATGCTCCCACAATGGCTCACGTCCATGAGTTGTGAATCATAGGGTATACTTGAAAGGGCAAACAACCCTCTATCAGCTAAGGTAGACTTAAACATGTCTCTTTAGACAAACACCACCCTAGATCTACAAGGATTTTTTGGATGACGTAACCCATGTGTTGCTGATGAGAATCCTTCTATCAGGTTGGGTTGACTACTTCCTCTAACTAAGTAGACTAGGGATCGCGACTGCCCGGGATGATGGAACCATGGGATCTAGATCGGGCATGTCATCATTCCCCCAACCATCTAGTTTAAGCTATAATGACAAATTTCATATCTCAAATTCTAAACTCTATATGTTGCTACTATACGCTACGCATTAAACAATCTAATGACTAGCCTTAATCAAAAGTTCTCTCTCACTTATTGAGAGGGGTAATTAATTATAGGTGCTTGCACCTATAAAAAACCTAGAACCAGATCTAAAGTTCTCGCCAAATGAGGATGAAATCTTTTGGTAGTGTCTTATCTACTATTCCATCTGCCTTCTGAAAATTACACCGACATTATAAAATTACTCTTTTCATCGAAGAGGTCGGTGGCAAATATTTAGAGCCCATAGATTTCTAGTGACTCCACTGGGGACAAGATTCTCTTTCCATCTTTGGCTAATCGAATTTAAGTTATAGTTATAGGGGAGCATGATAAAATTATATTTAAAATCAATCATCAATGAAATTAAATTTAAATCAATCATATTCATATGACTAATCTATTTGTTTTGTATATCAATGGATCTTTAGAACACCATTTGTCATGCAGCCAGGTCATGGAGCTAATATCTGTCTGGCTAACATTGTAATCAATACTGGAGATGTTGGAGCTACCATTCAATTTGGTAGTGTAGACTTCCCTACCATTGTTGTTGCAAATAATCCTCCAACTGAAACATCTGCATATTTATACACACCAACCTATGCATTGGAGGATGACAATTGGAATGGCCACTACTGCTACTGAGGTTTCTCAGAAGAGAGCCTTTGTACTTAAAAGATTCATTCATTTTAAAGCACCAGTCATGAAGAGAACCTTCATGGCGAAAGTTTCATCATATCGTATCGACAACCACCGGTTGAATCTTTCGCACTAGGAAGGTATGATACTGAAGCCTCATCTTCTGGAGGAAAATTGAGTAGAAGGAAAAGGAGAAGAAACATTAAACTATGAACTCAGTAGTTGTTGTCTGAATCATAAGTCATACAACCAACCTCACAACTAGAAGCAAGTATTTCTATCCCACAACAAATTTAAAAATTTTGAGATGGGTGAAAAGGAATAGCTCTCCTGGTGATGTTAAATGGTGTTTTTTTAGGCTCAATAGCAGAAATAAGATGAAACTCTATTTACTTGAGCACATAGAGTTCTGAAGGTTATTAAGGAAAAATATCTAATGAAGAATAGGTATCAAATGTCAATTATCAAAGAAGCCAAAAATGCTCCACTATAAAACTACAATCAGTGATAGTAAGTACTCAAGACTGTTCTAAGCAATTCCTACACAGTGAGCATCAGGGCTTGACACTTGAACCATGTGTTCAAGAATCCATTATCGAATGGTCTCAATAGAAAGGAAAACAAATATAGAGGCCAAAGCCTTGAGATGAAGTTGCGACGCAGAAGTTTCTTCACCTAGAAGTAATCTAACCTAGAGATAGTGGAGAAAGAGAAATATTGAACAACATGCTCAACAGCTATTGTTTAAGTAAAAAATTGTACAACCAATTGTGGAACCAGAAGCGAGTGTTCTAACCCATAACAGGTTTGACAACCTAAGATGAGTAAAGCATAACAACTCTACTGATCAATTCAAACTATCATTATGGACTTGATAACATCAGATTTTAGCTTTTCCAGCAAGGAAACTTGAAACTGTATATGCAAGAGTGTATTGGGTCCTTAAAGTTGCTAAGAAGAAATGACTGATGAAAAGAAAATACAAAGGTCCTATCCTTAGAGAGACTAGAGTTACTCCTCCAAAGAGACATCCTCTTACAACCCTGACAGAATGTCTACTAATTCAAGTCTTGCATGGTGAGCATCGATACGTGACACTTGGACCACATGTCCAAGAATCCACCATCGAAAGGTCCCGACAAATAGGTGAGCAAATTTGGAGGCCAAAATCTCGAAGTGAAATTCCCTTACAAATAGACAACAGTGTGACATCTAGACTGTACCCACAAAATCCACTGCTCACGTTAAAGTATTTAGAGCTGAAGTAGTCTTGCCACTTGAAGTTGAACTACCTTCACTCTGAGTAGCCATTCAACACAATCTCACTCAAGATGAGAATGTCTGTCTACGAATGTGAGAATTTGATGGACTTGATGAGGTTAGGCACCAATCTCCATAAAATCTAGAATTCTACCGCGAGCAAAGATGTCCAAAAGCTTCATCATTATATGTTATCTCACAAGATTACCCTCATCTAGATTGATCAAAGTACTTGACAAAGCGGCCATTACGGCAAGATGGGCACTAATGCTTCTACAATTTGATTTCACATACATTTCATAGAAAATAGTGAGGGGACAAGTCATAGCAGATTTTTCAGCTGCACATCCCATCCAAGTGAACTATTCTCTTAATGATGATTTGCCCGATGAGCAAATTATGCTCATTCATGGATGAGAAAAATCACAAATTTAGGAAATGTACTTTGATGGAGCCTCATCGATCAAACAAGTTTAACATCTAAATTTTTCAAAAGTAAGAGCAGGAATCGGCATCATCTTCATACACCAGAATTAGGGATAATGAGACGATCATATGGATTGATCGAGCCAATAACTAATAATGAAACTGAATATGAAGCGTTAGTGACAGGTTTGTAAGAAGTTATTTTCATAGGCATACAGAACTTGCATATTTTTGGTGATTCTCAGCTTTTAATAAATCAAGTCCTTGGCATCTATAGAATCAATAAGCTTGAGTTAGCTTTCTATCACAAGCGAGTTCTCAAGCTTATGAAGCAGATACCAAATATCACACTAACTTGAGTCCCTCGATCCAAGAATAGCAAAGCCGACTGCTTAGCAAAACTAGTTAAGGCAATGGAAAGTATAAATGGTGATTATGTCATGATCAACATATTTACTTGACGAGTCTTAGATCCAGTAAAGTATCGATCCCCACAGGTAGAGGGGTTACCAAATTTGACCTAGCAGGATGCGGCTCAAGTTGCTCCTTATACTCCCCAAAATCAATAAGAAGTTGTACCAAGAAGATCTAAGAATGATATTACCTCAGAAAAGTCATGTGAAGCCTTTATGATAGAGGAGTCACGTGATTGGAGGCAACCCTTTATCGACTACTTTAAAGAGGGCAAGTTACCAAATGATAAATCACTAGCAGCTCAAATCGAGAAGAGAATGTTACGCTATACTTTCGTCAACAACACTTTATATCATAGATTCTTTGAACAAATGTGGCTACGATGCCTAGGTGTAGATGAAGCTAGCAAAGTGATGGTTGAAGTTCATGAAGGACTTTGTGGTGCACATCAGTTAAGTCCCAAGATGACAGTAAAGATCAAAAGGATGGGTTATTATTGGTCAATTTTGGTGAGAGACTGTATTAATCATGCTAAGTGTCATCAATGTCAAGTACATAGGAATATCATCCATCAACCTCCAAATCCATTACCCCCAACAATAGCATCCAGGCCATTCAAATGTTGGGGTACATATGTAATTGGACCAATCGATCCATCGTCGTTAACTGGACATTGCTTCATCCTAGCAGCAACTGACTATTTCTCTAAGTGGGCTGAGGCTACTCCATTTAAAGAAGTTACTGCTGACCGAGTGATCAACTTCTTCATGTATAATGTAGTCTATAGATTTGGAGTGTCACGCTGAATAATTTTTGATAATGGCACAACCTTTAAAAGTGCAAAGATTTATAGATTTGTCGATCGACATAAAATTGATTGGCGATACTCTTCAATATATAATTCAAGAGCAAATAGTTTGGTGGAGGCCTTCAACAAGATATTAATCAAGCTGCTCAAGAAGATTCTCACCAAAAATAAGAGAGAATGACATATCAAGCTAATAGAGGCTCTATGAGAATATCAAACTACCTACAAGATGCTGACTAGAGTCACTCCCTATTCATTAGTATTTGGAAGTAAAGCAGTTCTTCCACTTGAAGTTGAGTTGCCTTCACTTTGAGTAGTCATCCAGTATAATCTAACGGAAGATCAAAATGCTCCTCTGAGAATGGAGGAACTCGACAAGCTTAATGAATTTAGATTATAAGCTCATCAAAATCTAGAAGTCTATCGAGCAAAGATGTCCAGAGCTTTTGACCATACGACACGACCTTGAATATTCCAAAAAGGAGAATTGGTCTTGGTGCTGAGAAGACCAATTATTCCCAATCGAAAATTTGGTGGCAAATTTGAGCCTAACTAGGAAGGCCCTTTTATCATTGAAAAAGTGTATCAATGAGAGCCATACCAACTCATTAACATAAATGGTGAAAAGCCAATGCCATCAATTAATGGTCGATACTTGAAAAAGCATTATACCTGACAACCAAATTATCGAGGTACAATAGAAATCCTCTACATGACATAGGGCATTTTTTTAGTATATCTATTTAGGTTGATATCATGCTTCATATCGAGATCCCTTAATAAACATACTCCAAATAAAGAACTTTTCCATAAACATTCTCCTATTACACATGGGGCATTTTTAAATTTTTTATATACAAATGAAATCAATGTTGTATGTTAAAATATCATTTAGAGTACATCAATTTAAATATGGATGTATTTGTATATTTTTATCTTGATAAATTCTCCTAAATGTACTTTAGAATTCCCCCTACAAGACAGGAGGCATTTTTTAGTTTATATTAAGTTTATTTGAGTTGACATCGTGCCATGAGACAAGATCCTCAAATATACTTTGATTCAGGTTGACATCGAGCGTCATGCCAAAATCCTTGAATATATATATATATATATATATATATATATATATATATATATATATCACTGTTAAGTTGTAGAGTCTTGTAGGAACAAAAGAATCTATTTATACAAATGAAAGGATAACCCTAAATATCAAGAAATTTATCTCCTAGATTTGCCAAATTCTAGAGTTCAAGTTAGAAGAACTCCCGATTTTGGAAGCTTCAATCAATTAAGTTGGAGAAACATCAACCTCTACATCTTAAAGTCTAGGACACGAATAGGTTCTAAAGGTCGAACTCAACAAGCCCACAAATGGCCGAATTGCTGACGCTCTCCTCACTCAACAAGCTGCAAGAAAAGGCCGCAGTGAAAGGGCCCCGTTCGATAGTCTGATGACAAAACACTAATCCATTACAGCTTAAGTCAAAGACTCGAGTAAGTTCTAAAAGTCAAACTCAACAAGCCAAAATATGGCCAAATTGCTAATGCTCTCCTCACTCAACAAGCAGCAAGAAAAGGCCGTAGTGAAAGAGCCCTTGCTCGTTAGTCTAATGATGATAGTTGTTCAATCTCAAATCAGATTCAGCTTAGTGATTACAAGCAACTAGGATCTAAGAGATCTCTCTACTTGATCTATAGATCAAGGCAATCTGAGGAACTCAAAAGATCTGATCAAGCTCAAAGCATAGATCAAAGCCTATCTCCTCATCAAGTCCATCAAAGCAGAAAGCACGGGACTGAGGAAACAATTCCATTGTTCATACAAAGTCGATGGCCAAACTAAAGAAATTTTGTGGTTATTCAGTCTATTAAAGTACATGTTGCTAGACTAATAACTCAACATTGACACTATATCAGCTGGAAGGTTGGGTCAACTGTATGTATCCTTCAATAAATCTGTCAAAGCAACAAGCACAGGGTTCATGGAGTGCATACACTTCCTGACAAGTCAATAGGGACAAAATCGGTTCATCCATCTCACGAAAGTTAAGACAAAAAGAGTTTTAAATCTATTCAAGCACGGATAAACCGATTCCCCAGTAGAGTCCTTCATCAAAATAAGCAAACCAATTCCTCCATTAAACCCAATCAAGCATGAAGCTAGGGTCGGAAGAGACTCAAATCTGCAAGAACATAAAAGAAAGAGATCTTCAGCAAAGCCATTGAAGTAGATAGTAGATGGTGTAAGAGCTCTTATCAATCTGACAAGTCGATTCTAATAAATCGGTTAAGCCCGTCATTTAGTATGTCCTGAATAAGGCAACATACAAATGACAAATCTTGTCAAAGCTATTACAGTCGAAGCTAAAATGATCCAAGTTCTATGGCCAGCCCAAAAGGTCAACCAGTTTTCAACAAACGTGACTCACTCCATGCATGAATCATATTTTTGTTGGGGGCATTTGTTGACCTCCACATATGTGTCATAAATTAAGACAAGCCCACAAGTTAAATTTGATGGACTTCGGAAGTGACAGTGCGTAAATCGAGATTCAAAATGCACTGGACATCATCAAAAAAGGTTGAAATGACCTCCAATCGATGAACGGACTTCTCCATCGCATTCATAATATTGAAATTGATCAAAATATAGATATGGAAAAATCCAACGATCAATCGATTAAGCGCTCGAGCTAACAATATGTCGACACACATATTAGAGTCAAGAAGCTACGACAATGTCTGAATAACCTTGATTCATTAAATTGATCATGATGTTAGCTTCAAAACATTGAAAAAGATCAAATGAGAATGTCTACGCTCAATTCGGATGAGTCTGTGCAAATGATGAATGATTTGAAGTGATAGCACATAAATCGAGGCTGAAATGCACAAGACGTCATCAAAATCAACTCAAATGACCTCCGATCGATGAACGGACTTTGCCGTCACATTCAGAACGCCAAAATTGGTTAGGATATAAATATTACATGACTTGATGAGCAACTAATTAAGCGCTCAAGTCGTCAATGTGTCTGCACGTATATTGAGGTTAGGAGGTGCCGATAAGGATCAAATGATCTCCATTCACGAAATTGATCACACCATTGGCTTCAAAATGCTGAAATCTATCAAATAACACTATTGACACTCAATTTGGATGAGTCTGCATGAAAATCGAGAGAAGCAGCGGCGATGTTTTATTTGATTTCAAATAGATTCTTCGAATCAAATGTCGAAACGTGGTATTGCATTCAAAATACTAGAATTATTCTAAATTGATATATATTGACTATGTGTATTTATCGATGTGAAATCCACATTAAAAATATTTAATAAATTCAAAATTAAATAAAAAATTCTTAAATTACCCCACAAAGCATTCATTCCCCCCATTTTTGTTTTTTTTTTCAGCTTTTTTCTCTCATTAAAAAAAATTGTTTCCCCTATTTTTTTATTTTTGACAGTTTCCTCTTCCTCTTCCCACTCTCTCCTCATTTTCAATCCATGTTTCTCTCTCCCGCATTATTCCTCTCTACACAGGTAATTCTCCTCCCAATGGAAATCCCCTCTCAATTCCACTGTTCGGCGCATTCCCACATCACTCTACCAAATCAGCTCTCGCACGTGCATCTCGCGTGAACCCACTCTGGCCCGCACGCGGCCTATTCCATCGCCGCGACAGAAACTGTGCCCCCGCGACACCGTTCATCATCATTTTTCCCTGGCCAAACCTGCAAAATTGACCCACACTCCGCTGAATCCGCTCCGCGTTGCAGCCCGCTCCGCCGACCAGCATTGTCCTGCCAGCCCGCGAGCCAACCCATTCTGACCTGCACACCAACCCATCCTGACCCACGCCAAACCCCCCAGCCCACTTTCTAAGGCCTGTCCAGTCCTTCCATGGCTTGTCCAGCCTTTCTAAGGCCCGTAGTTCCTTCCTACAGCCCACCAGCCCGCTGTTTCGGCCCGTTCTGCGCAACTCAGCCAGCTGTGCGCATCCCACCAGCCCACAAATCCTGCCATTTTCACTGCGTCAGAAATCAGGGAAGAACATCGTCAGTAGGAGAATTCCTCCTTCGATTTCTAGCGTCGCTTCCCTCGCTTTAGTCGTCTCATTTTCTACTTCGCAAATCAGGGAAGAATATCATCAGTAGGCGAATTCTTCCTTCGATTTTCGGTGTTGTTCTCGCTTTAGTCACTATCTCTGCATCATAAATCGGGAAGAAACGTCGTGAAAATCTTCAATTTTGGCATCGCTACTCGCTTTAGCCGTCCCTCTTCCGCTGCGCCGCAAATCAGGGAAGAACATCGTTAGTAGGTGAATTTTTCTTTCGATTTTTGACATTGTACTCTTTCATACATTCAATCACATACCGCAGGTTTCTGCGGTTTGCCGGCCATAAAAATATGTCAGAATATGTGGGATTTGTGAATGTGAATATATATATATATATATATATATATTGAAGATCTTGTTGTACTCGATGGGGCAAGGCGAGATGAAAAAAACAGTGTGGCGTCATGAACCACCATTACACTCGATAGGCATACCGAGTAAGCCACCAGTTGTTAAATGTCCTCCCTCTAGACAAAATACTGCCAAAATTTTGTCTAATTTCTTAGAAAAAAAAAAAAAAGAAAGGGGGGGGATGAATATATATTGCATTATTTTTATTCTTTCAGATTTAAAGACCTCGTTGTGCTCATCAGGGCGCGATGAGATAAAAACTGGTGTGGTGTCGTAAGACACCACTCATTATCTCAATGAGCGTCTGAGTATGCCAAAATACTCGATGCACCCTATCTGGGATGATCTTGGGAGGGTTATGAAATTGCGTCAAATCTTTTGACTTAGGAAAAATGAGAGAGTAAAATGAAATGACTTAGGAACGCTAAATAGAAAAATTTGCAGCTAATTTTATAGCATCAAATGAAAAAAGATGGGGAGCCTTTAAAGCAAATTTTTGAAAAAAAAATAGAATATTCATTTAAAATCTAAGTGAAATTTGAGAGAGGCTAATATTAAAACTACACTTTAAAACTTTGTGGGAGACTAATGCTAAACACATAACAAATTTTTAATAAACTCAAAAATCTAAGGATGAATCCAAATTGAGTTTAATAACTTTTATATGACTGTGGAGGTGATTACTATACTAGCTAATAAGCACGAGTAGGGCTAAGGCAAAAAACACTGAAATCAGCATAACTTATCAAAATTGATATAAATTGAGCATAATCAAGTTGAAAAAATTGCAAAATCTCAATAAATAAGCTAAGTGTCAGTAATGTGTTAAACTATAATCTAAATCAAAACACATTTTTTGCCACCAGATCTGCAATCGTTTGTACAGACAGATAGAAGGCAATACTAAATCGGAATCTACAAAAATCATAGGGCCTCTTTTAATCAAAAATTAACAAATTTTATTCTAATTATGATTTTCAAAATTAATGATTTCATTAATTAAATGAAATTAGCTAAGCTATAAATTCTTGCATGTGCTCAGACATAGAGATTTCAAGTGCAAATTTTAATGTCTAAAAAGGCAGCATAGGCTAAAATTGGAATTAAATTTAAAAAAAATCTAAAATCAATCTCATAATTTGAAAATAAAATTATATAAAATTATATACACCCGCATGTGCTCCGACATTATACTGAATGCTTAAATTCAAGTGTCTGAGGATGCTGCGTGGGTTGCTTCCCAGTTTAGTCTTATGACTAGGTTTGGGTTAATAAAATCTAAAAACCTATAATAAGAGTTTCAAATTAGTGAAATATCTGATAAACTAATTATGTTAGGTAATAGTAGATTTAATCCTCTATTAGCATCTAAACAGAGTTGACAAGATCTAAAGCTCTTAAACATATTAAAATTAATCCATTTTTTTAAATCAAATTGAGTAGCAATCTCATATTAATCTCGTAATTCAGAAATAAACACTACCTAAATTCTCAATACCGCATGTGCCTCGACACTATGCTAAATGCCTAAATTCAAGTGTCTGAGAATGCTACGCGGGTTGCTTCCTAATTTTGTCTTAGGACTGAGTCCAGGTTAACAAAATCTAAAAATCTATAATAAGAGTTTCAATATAGTAAAATATCTAAAAAATTGATGCTCTCAGGTGACAGTAGATATAATCCTCTATTAGCAGCTAAACAAAGTTAACAGGATCTAAAGCTCTTGAACATATTCAAATCAAATAATTTTTCTAATCAAATCAATTCAAATTAAATATCAATCTAAAAAATTGGCTTAAATGAAACTATATCATTAAAAGCACGAATCAAACTCAATCTATCCACCATCCGTAATTGTTTATTAGGGGTGACAAATTAAACAAACTCTAGCTCACAAAGGAGCTAATGTCAAATCAATTATTCTATTATGTTCACTCTCAATTAATCTCTTGCCAATAAGAACGTGGCTTGTGTCCTCTGACTGTGTGGTTTGGCCAGTAGGCTCCACAGAAAAAGCAGTTATGACCAGACTCTTCTGATCGGGTGGTTTGGCTAGTCCGGCTCTATTATATTACGATCACGACCGTAGCCCGTATGCTCCCCAATGACTCTGTCCTTTGAGTTATGAATTATAGAGTACATTTGATAGGGCAAATAGCCCTCTGTGAGCTAAGGTAGACTTAAGATTATCTCCTTAGATAAATAACTAAGTTATAAACACCCGTATGGGCCCCGACACTATGCTGAATGCTTAAATTTAAGTGTTTGAGGATGTTGCGCAGGTTGCTTCCCGATTTAGTCTTAAGACTGGGTCCAGGTTAACAGACCTAAAAAACCTATAATAAGAGTTTTAATTCAGTGAAATATTTGGAAAACTAATCATGTTAGGTGATAGTAGATCTAATCCTCAATTAACATCTAAATAGAGTTGATAGGATCTAAAACTCTTAAATATATTTCAATTAATCAATTACTCAAATCAAATTGACTCAAATTAAAAATCAATATAAAAATTGTTTAAATGAAATTCTATTATTAAAACTTAAACTAAACTCAATTTATCTACCTTCTACAACTATTTGTCGGGGGTGACAAATTAAAAAAACTCTAGCTCATAAAGGAGTCAATGTCAAATCAAGTGTTCTGCTATGTTCACTCTCAATCAATCTCACGCCAATAAGGACGTGGCTCGTGGCCTTTAACTAAGTGGCTTAGCCAGTAGGCTCCATAGATGAAACAGTTATGACCAGAGTCCTCTGATCGGGTGGTTTGGCCAGTCTGGCTCCATTATATTATGATCACGACCATAGCCTGTATGCTCCCCAATGCTCCACCCTTTGAGTTGTGAATCATAGGGTATACTTGATAGGGAAAATAGTCCTCTGTCAGCTAAGGTAGACTTAAGTATGTCTGCTTAGACAAACACCACCCCAGGTCTGCAAGGATTTTTTGGATGACGTAACCCATGTGTTGCTGATGAGAATCCTTCTGTTAGGTTATGTCGACTACCTCCTCTGACTAAGTAGACTAGGAACCGTGACTACCCGGGATGACGGAACCATGGGATCTAGATCGAGCACGTCATCATTCCCCCAACCATCTGGTTTAAGCTATAATGATGAATTTCATATATCAAATTCTAAACTCTACATACTGCTACTATATGCTACGCATTATGCGATCTAATGATTAGCCTTAATTAAAAGTTCTCTCTCACTTATTGAGAGGGGTAATTAACTAAAGGGGCTTGCACCTATAGGAAACCTGGAACCAGATCTAAAGTCCTCGCCAAATGAGAATGAAATCTCTGGGTAGTGTCTTATTTACTATTTCATTTGCCTTCTGAAAGTTACACCGACACTTTAAAACTACTTTTTTCTTCGAAGAGGTCTGTGGAGAATTTTTGGAGCCCACAATAATATCAATAATTTCATCAAGGTTGATTGACTTTTACAACATCCTTTATATTCAAGGAATGGTCTTCAAATGGTTGGCTTAAAAAAAAATGTCACATATGAGCTCTATTCTTGCAATGCATTAAGTGGTTCCTTTTAAAAAGCCACAACTAAAATCTTTTTCTAAGCATTGACGTTCCTAATTCTTCACCTTCACATCAAAAATATGATCACAAGCTTTTGTACATATCTTGAATCATGCTTTTACATGTCAAAGAAATTCTTGAAGTCTTTAATGGCCTTTCAAAGTTGTTATCCCTATATCAGCTTTAACTTTTAGTAAGGCTACCTCTTTCTTCAACAAATGAGTTCCCAGCTTTTCGTTCTCTTATGAAAAAGTTTTCTTCTCCACACATATTTGTATTAACTCCTTCCAAGTGTGATCAACATCATGACATTGAACAAAAAGATAGATATTTAAATTTCACAAACTCTATGTTTCAATCACTCAAGATAATCTCTAGCTCAATATTAATATTTGTTCATCTTAACATAAAAAATATGTATAGGAGTTGATTTGAATGTTAGTTCGCATCTCCTTGATAAGTACTTTTGGTGTCCATGTTTCCCTATGATCTCTAAAATAATTGACTAATCAAATGATAATTATAATAACTCTAGACAAAAAAAATGAGATTTTCTGACCCCTCAAGCTGTGAAAATCTCAATAAACTCAAGAGGAGAGAAAGAAAATGTAGGCCTGCTCTCAAAATCACCTCCTATACAAAAGTAAGCATTAGTCATTCATAGATTTTTTTATGAAAAAAATATTCATTGAGAAATAAAATAAATTTTTTTGTGAGATATTTACATATCATGGAGAGTATCTTCAAAAATTATCAAGTAATTTAAGAAATAGATAAATCACGAAAAATTCTAAAAATAAGAAATTAAAAAAATGATAGATTTTATGAACTTGCATTTCATAAAATTTGTATACTATCAAATAATAATATCTTTTTTATGAAAAAATTCATGAAAGAAGTGCAATATGTTACCTAAGTACAAAATAACAACAACAACAACAACAACAACAACAACAACAATAATAATAATAATAATAATAATAATAATAATAATAATCCTCTATTTATAGCAAACCACATAGATTTTTTTAATTAAAAAATAATACACATGATATATTATCCAATCAATCATTAACCTTCATATAACTTTTTAGGTTTTTTTTTTATAAATAAATTCAAAATTATTCATTCTTCATCATTATTATTTTAACTTAAATAGTATAAATAGAGGATTATTATTATTATTATTATTATTATTATTATTATTATTATTATTATTATTATTATTATTATATAAGGTGCTACACTTAAATTTGGAGAGAACTCAAAGAGATGAACTCTAGAGATCTACATTATGACTTTAGATCATCAATATTATCATCTGATTATCATCATCTAATAATCAAACAATATAAAAAAAAGAAACTTACAACCATCATTTATAATATATATATATTATCATGCCCTCTAATTTGACTAATTAGTATCCATCATTTATAATATTCATTTGAGTAATTCAATCACAACCAAATAAAATATATAACACGTATATAATTATATGCTCTAACAATTCACAATCAAAATTACATATTTTATTTATAGCAAATTTACATACATAACACTCAATTATTATATATTTACATATCTAACTCTTCAATTTTTATATTTACAAAAATAGCATCATCATTATCTTTTCAAAGTGAAATGCATATTTTTATGTATGAGAAAAATATTATATTTACAAATATAAAATTTTAGGCATTAGATGTGTAAATATAAAAAAAAAATCATATACTATGTATGTAAATTTTGGTTAATTTATTTATAATAATTTTGATAAATTGATCCCTCAAATCATGATATTGCACTTTTTTCCTAGAAAATAAGAAATATAGCTTGAAATTATCAAGTAGCAAAAAAAAATTTTGACTGATAAAATATTTAAGAGAATTTAATCACAAATATATATATATATATATATATATATATATATATATATATATATATATATATTATTTAAAATCTAACCTTTTATTGTATGTTAAAAGAGGACAAGGAAGTTTTGACCGGATCTATCTGGAAAGATTACCGCCACGTAAGATCGATGTTATTCTGCTTCAACGCAATGGTCATATTTGGCTTTGAATTGCCGTTGAGGCACCTGCGTTTGATCACGTGGTTAAAAACAAATAAAAAATAGGTGGGATTTTTTTTACAACAGTGATAAACTAAAGGTTATAATTTAAAAAATTTGTATGAGGTAGAATTCAATTTCGGGTCAATCTTTTGAATATCTCAAGACTAATTGATTTCATCTAAAGACTCCCTCAATTTTTTGTATATATATATTATGTTAGGCTCCCTTGCTTAACAAATGAATCGGACACAAGCTTCTTAATAAGGCGAACACGAGATATTTATGAACAACGAATTTTTTTAATAGCCCTACTGATATCTATATAGGCATTTACTTTTTGACAAATTTTATTAATAATTAATTTTTATATAGTTATAAATATTTGAAATTATTATACAATTTTATATTTTATGCTTTTGAATATTTTTACAAAAAAATGTATTTATTATGAGTATAATTAATATTATTTTTTATATAGTTTAAATATTTGAATTTATTATACAATTTTATATTTTTACAATTAATGAGAATATTTTAGTACATAGTATGTTAATATTAGAAATATTAATTATTCTAATACTTTCATAAAACTTGTGCATTTTAAGAAGTAAATGAATAAATTAACCTTTTCCGTAACGTGTAATATTTTAAAACTTTTTTATAATAGTGATTAGTGATAAACTTCATGAATGCATTTGCTACACTAAGCAGAATCTGCTAAGGTATCCCGCCAATCACTAGTATGCATAACTCAAAATTGGTGTATTGAATGGACCATTTAATAGCTCCACAAAAAAATTGGATCATTTAATAGTAATATATTGGTATTTTTTTCAATATAAATGCAATTATTTTTAGTTTTTAAATGTATAAAAATCTGATAACGAGGAAAAATGTGTTTAGCATTTAGGGGTGTAAATGTGCCTAGCTTGAGTGAGCCGAATCTTTGTTTGTGTTCGGCTGAAAATTACTTTATTTTGTATTTAACTCCTATTCAAAATGCCTCAAAATTTTATTTTTTGTGTTCGGCTCAAATTATTTGAAATATCTCATGTAAGCTCAAAAGACTATAATCTGAAAATTTTGTATGAGGTAGAATTCGATTCTGGGTCAATCTTTTGAATGACAAAAGCTGCAACCACTAAGCCATTCTTGTAACAAATTATGGGCTTTACAGTTTCTGCTGAGGTCACCCACAAAAAAGAAATTCTTGTAAGATGCTAGTAGGACTGTCAAAATGCTTATTGTTTACGAACATCTAATATTTGGGTCATCAAAAAGCTTGTGTTCAATTCGTTTGTTAAGCGAGTGAGCCAAACATGAATAAATATTTAAAGTGCAATTTATAAGCGACAAAATAACTTTTTTTTATAGTTATTTCCTTCATAAATTTGGAGCAACTTGAGTGAAATTGTAAAATTGTTTGTATTTATTTTGCATGCGATTGCTTTGCATTTCGAAAATACCAAATGGAATAGCCTCTTATAAGACATTTATACACATTTTATGTGGGAAAATGGAATACTAACATGGCTCTTAGATGTTTTTTTGTGATATTACAAGCAATGAATAAATGTGTCTTCATAAACATACGTTAATTTTTTTTTAAATAACAAATCCCAAAATAAGGGGTGGTATACCGTCAATAATTGCTTAGGGTTTACTTCTGTCGAGTCTAGCAAGAGCAAACATTGCGAGAAAGTCGACAGTGATGACTTCCTTTTTTTTTCGAAAAATTTGAAGGCTGAGCACAATTTCATTCCAAGAAAAATAAGTTACAACATAGTAATCTCAATCAAAACTGAAAGAGGAAAAGAACTAAAACAACATGAAATCAAAAAGAAAAGGAATGCTAACAACAACCAGAGGGTCTCAGACGAGATCCTCTTCCGACTTAGAGACAAAAATATCATCAAAAGATGAAAGAACCAGTCAACAAAACTGATTAAGCTACTGTACAAAAGATAAAACCAATTGAACTAACCAGTAGAGCACTCCAACGTTTACCATACAGGCTCCCGCGGAATCACAATTCAGGGACTCATAACTGATAAAGGAGCCTTATAAGCTGCTAGAATAAGATCCCCTTGGTTGCCTATAGGTCGTCCAGGGAGGAGGCTATGACAATGCATCGTAACGGAAATTAATCCTACTCGAAACAAGAAAAATTCTAACTTTCCAGAGTGCGCTTGACATGAGTAGGCTAGGTTGCTTTAAACTTCCATCTACATAGTTTATGTGCAACTATTTCTTTAATTTTCTCATAAAGGATCATAGGGAATGAAATAACTCCCATGTGAAATCTAAGATTTCTTTCTCTCCAAAGGATATAAACTATAATTGAAGTAATTAAATAGTATAATCATTTTAAAACTTTATGATCGTGGTTGGCTGCAGCGCTAAGAACCTGCTGGAGGTTGGCTTGCATGAGTAAGAATCTCACATTTGGGAGTAAACAACTCACTAAATTCATGGAAATATGGCATTCAAAAAATAAATGTGAGTGACATTCCCGAAAGCTATGACAGAAGCAGGAAGTACTAGTAGAACCCAGCCCACTACTAGCAAGGATATCAGTGACCATGAGCCCACCTCTATAAGCCATCCAGCAGAAGGGAACGTAGTTTGCATACCCTTTAAATCAAATTTCTTCTGCCCAAACCACCTTTGGGAAGTACTTAAAGAGAGAAATCTTAATGGATTTATTCGAGGGAAGGGGGTCATTACCCCAAAGAACCACATCCTTGCCAGAACTCAAGGAAATGCTATAGATTTGTTTGAAACAATGGTGGTTGACTTGCATTAACCTAATGGGAAAGTTCCATTGTCGATTAGAAATGATTTCAAACAGGTGAGCAGAAGTCAGTAAGTTTAAGATTTGGAAGAATTGAGGGCTAAGGAGTTCAAATAAAGGAAGGCCTCTACACAAAGGATCAAAGAATGGAAAGATATAAGAGCCTACCCTAATTTTATAATTCAGGTATTCTCTGAATCAATTTGCTGCTGCTTTAGTTCCTTCCACAGCGAGAGACGTGCAACGAATATTTACTCCATAATGAACCATATTTATTGTAACACCAATCTGACAAAAGGTTTGTTCTGTTAAGAATTTTCCATAAGATCTTAACTTTAGAGAGCTGATTAAGAGTAGAAATAGAGGTTAGCCTAGTTCCACCATTTTCCCTAGGCAATGTAGTATTAAGCCATGAGATAAGGTGTAATTTGTTAGGATCCCCACTATGGAAAAAGAAAGGGATGAGATTTTTTTTAAAATTCTCTTAGGGATAGCCATTAATCAAAACTAGTAGGCAAGTAAATTATTAATCGAGGATCTCAGCAGCTAAAAACAACCACCATAAGACAAGAACTTACATTTCCAGCCTGCAAGGCAAGAAAAAATTTTATTGAATAAAGGATTGAAATCAGTGGATTTGAAGGTACCACTCACGAGGGGGATCCCAAGATATTTCAGCAGAAGGATCCCTATTTAATATTAGTAATAAGAAAAAACTATTCAGCATGTGTGGCTTTTTTAGAGAAGTAAGCAAGGGATTTTTCTTAATTCACCTCCAACCCCATAAATTCAGAGAGAATGGACAGACTGTTCTTGAGGGAATTGGCCGTGTTGATGTTGGCCTCACCCATAGCTAAAAGATCATCTACAAATAACAAGTGGGAAATATGACACTGACCATTGATGAAGGGATTATAATGTGAAAGACTGACTGCTCTATCCATAAGTTGGGAGGAGTTGATGGCCACAATAAAAAGAAAGGGAGGAAAGGAGCATCCTTGTCTCAACCCATTGTAGGAATTGAATAGCCCTCTGATTTCTCCTTTGAAGATAATAGAGAAAGGAATGTCACCGAAGCCTAAGATCTTAAGTCTATGCAGTAAAGTCTTTCTATTTATCATATCAAAAGCTTTTCGGAGGTCAAATTTAGCTATGAACTTCTCTGTGTAACACGCAAGGTCAAGTCCTGACAGATTTCATGTGCTAGTGCTATGTTGTCCGCAATATCCCTTTTGGGAATGAATCCTGATTGGGTTGGATGTATAATGTAAGGGAGTATCTTTTTTAAGTCATTTGGCTAACACATTTGCTAGCACCTTATAAAAAATGTTACGTAAGGAGATTGATCTATTATCCCCAAGAGAGTTTGAGTGTTTAGTTTTGATTAAAGTGAAGAATTTGGAGTTAACTATTTGCCAACAAAATCCCAATTATGAGTGAAGAATTTGGAGTTAAACCCATCCGGTCCGGGAGTTTTATTTTTATTAATGTTATGAAAGGTAGAAACTAATTGTTGATCGTTAATAGGTGAGCTCAAAGCAAAAACTAATCAGCAATGAAGGTATTTCCCACATGAACATCATGAAAGGATAAGGAGGTTGGATCTCTCATTGTTGAATAAAGTTGCATAGAAGCTTTAAATTTCCTCCGCAATGGAGTTGGGATCGAGAATGATTCCATTGGAGGTATGAAGTTCTCTAATTAGGTTAGCATTTCATCTCAACTTGATAGAGCAGTAAAGGAACTTCAAGTCATCATTTGAGATTGAAAGCCAATGGGATTTGGCTATTTGCTTAGTCCACATACTCTCCTTGATGATAAGATCCTTGTATTTGACATTTACATTGTTAACATTCTAGACAAGGGAGATGTTGTAAGGATCTCTTCCTAACATTTGCAAGAAGTATTCTTGATCTTTTTTTTAAAGTTGTAATTTGATTGCTCAAAGATGTGGGATCCCACTTTTGGAGTTTAAGAGAGCCTTTTGTATTCTTTAATTTTTTTTCCAGCACAAAGAGTGGATCGCTCTGGACAAAACCCTGCAAGCTCTTTTAGTAACTTCTCCTAAGTTCTCATATAGGGTCCAATGATTTCTAAACATGAAACTATGGGGAGTGAGGATTTGATTACTAAGATAGGTAATAAAGGGAGAGTGGTTTGAGGAGAGGGGGCTGTAATTTTATAAGAAGTATTGGGAAAAACATCCAACCATCTTGTATTACACAAAACCCTATCGATTTTTGATCGAATAGGGTTATCCATTTGCTGATTAGCCAAGTATAGAAGAAGTCAGAGCTAGGTAGATCAATGAGCTCACACTCAAGGATGCAATCCTAAAAATCCGATGTCCTATTAAGAGGGATAAGGTTGCCACCACTCTTTTCTTTACTATAAAGAATGCAGTTGAAATCACCCATGATAATCCATAGACCATCCATGGATAAGGCAATACCTCTCAGAGAATTCCATAAGGAGACTCTATCTTGAGCTTCATTAACATCATAGACACATGTAATGAAAAAAGAGGAAGAATTGTCATAAAAAACCACTCCATGAATGAATTATGCAGTAGTGAGAATGGGTCTGAAGGAGATTCTGGACGAATTCCATTTCAACTAGCTTTGAGCTCCAGTGCAAGAATCAAAATTATTATAATGATCCTCTTGTTGGAATAGATGGAGCTTCCTCAAGAGAAATTGTTCACCTACTAATACTACAGGGTTAAGCTTTGTCTTTAGAAGATAGAAGAAGCCTAGATGAAAATTTTTAATCACTCTCATACAATCATTTAATCTGCCTCAGCTAAAAGACCACAGACATTCAAACAACTTAAAGTTGGTAACCACATAGCTAAGTGGAAGAGCTTGAAGGTTTTTTTCCTTTTTTTGTTATTGGTCTTTTGAGTGGTAGCAATATTGACTAAAGAGGACTTTGAATGTTGAAAATTAAGCGACCCCTTTTGAGTATTTTGTCAATTTTATATGGTAATTTTGAAGCTTGTGATCGAGCCAGAGTGGCAACCACAGCTTGAGTTAGGACTTTAACAAAAGAGTTCAAGTTATTGATTTCCTCATGAACTATAGAATTAATTTAGTTAGAGGTAGGAGGATCAGAGAAGTCCTCTTGGGAGGGGGAGTAAAGAGGTGGTTGATTGATATCATTAATAGCTATGTTGGCCTGGGAAGAATGGGGCTCAAGGTTTTTCGGAAGAGAAGAAGAGGGATCCTCAATAATAGGCTGCTGAGGAGGAGGCTGCGCATTAGGTGGGACAACCATGGGAGGATAGGTTAAGGCTTGCGGGTGGGAGGGTCGATTACGACTTTGACCATGGGAAGGTGGTTTCCAGGAGGGGTTTAAGGGGCATGAAGAGTCATCATGCGAGAAAGGTGAACAAAAGTGACAAGCCTTAGGTTTTTAGTCATAAATTATGTCTTGTTGAAATTTGGTACCATTCAAATTGATAGAGATTACATCCGGGAGAGGGGAGGAAGGAGTGATCTGGGCATAAACCCTTGCGAAGGTGATCTGATATTTTGTTGTCGTAAGATTTTCCACAGCAAGAGGAACACCCACCATGCTAGCTAACTTAGAGAGACCTTTCTCGTTCCAGCAGCATAAGAGAAAGTTAGGCAGCTTGATCCATAATGGGATTTCCTCAAAATTTTCCTTGGTGGATCAGAAACTCCAGGTCCACTTCTGAAAGGTGAACGGGTGCCCACTTAGAAAAATAGGGTACGTTATTCCAGACTAAATCATAATCTTCTTGACATGAGAACCTAAACAGGAAGAAATCCCCTTCCAGTGTAAGTAAGTCAAGACTCCCTTTGAACCTAACCTATGTTTACCTTCTCATACCGAACCTCAAATTCATACCAAATCCAAATCAAATTTTAAAGTTCACAATAAATCCCATGATCAAATCTATTATCAAAATCCTTCATAAACCTTATGATTGAATTCTATAGTCGTACTCTTAGCCAAGTACAATTCAATTCAATTCAATTGATCTTCTGTAAGATCAACTCAATCCTTTAATCATTTATCAAATCCAAATCCAAACTCAATTCCAAATGATTGAAACCCAAAATCAAATCCAACTCTCAAGACCTTCCTAAGCCATATGATCTACTCTCATAAGCTTGGCCAAATCTCCACCTAAATCATCCTAAACTTGACTAATTTCCTTATAAATCAATTATTCCATCATTTATATTTACATATATGAATAAAATATAAACTCAAATGACCAAAACTAAACCAAACGAAATCAAACAAAACCAAGACCCTTCTTAAGCCATATGGATCCACTTCTATGAGCTTAATCAAATCTTAACCCAAATCAATCCAAAATCAATTGGTTTCTTTACAAATCAATTATTCCATCATTTATATTCACAGATATAAATGAAAATAATTTTTTAATGATCAAAACTAAATCAAACTAAATTGATCTCCTTCTAATCTCCTTTGACCTACCTCCATGAGCTTAGTCAAATTTGCTTCCAAATTACTCTAAAATCAAGTGATTTTCTCATAAATCAACCATATTTCAATTATCTCCCCAAATATAATTGAAATATAAATTTAAATGGTCAAAGCCAAACCCAAAATCAGATCAAAACCCAATTTGGATCCTTTAAGCCAATTTCTTAGACTTAACCAGAATCCACCTAAACCAAGTCAAAATTAATGGATTTTCTCTTGAATCGATGACAATCATCTATCCAAATATAAATGGAACCTATAATCATCCAGCCAAATTGAAATCAACCTAAGTCAAGCCCAACTTAGCCCTTTTGACTTGAAATTTCTAAATAAATCAAAACCTATCATAGCCAAAATTGATTGCAATTGGATTTATATTTCAATTCTAAGCTCATATATAGATCGAATTAAATCTTGATCAAGCCAAAACCAAGCCAATTAACCCATTTAGGTCCACTTGACCCAAAGTAGCCTAAAGAACCCATTTAAATCAAGTTATAATCTAACCAAAATTAGATTGAACTAAGGCCATCCAAACCTCATACCATGATTATTGATCACCATAGGATGATCAGTTGCCTTGAATGGGTCAAACTAAGTCAACTTGGTCATTTGACCATGTCAACCCTTAACCCAAATGAAACTTAAGCTAGCCAAAACTCACCATACACTAAATTGATTGGAACCATTGATCCACACCAACTCATAATCAATGATTGAACATAACTTGACCATCAATTAAACCAAAGTAAACTAAATTGGTCATTTGACCCAAATTGACCTAAGTTGGCCAAAAAGGCCAAAATGGGTCAAATCATGATCTAACCCAAATTGAATGCAACCAATGGCTCAAGTTTATTCTAAATTGATTATTGAATTTGATTGAAGCTATAATTGAGCCCACTTTGACCAATTATTCAATTTGGCCCTACTTAGCCCAAATTGACCTAAAGGGTCAAATTGGCAAAAATCTAAATTAAATCTAAATTGATTCAAATCAAAGCCTGCAATCATTTTAAATTAACCAATTGAACATGAACAAACACCTAACCTAACCCAATTTGGTCAATTTGGTCAAATTGGTCAACTTGACTCATTTGATTTCAAATAAAATAAAATCAAACCTAGGCCAAATTAATTAAAACCACTTGAAGCAAAACTCCTCAAATTATTATTTAAACCTAACCCAAGCCTTGGTTTGACCCAATTTGACCAATTGGTCAACCCAACCCAATATGACCCAATATTAACCCATTTGACCAAATGAAGCCAAAACCCATGAAACTAACCCATGACCCATTGGAGGGTCAAACTTACCCATCTTGGATTATTAGGCCAAAAGCCAAATGAGTCCAATCCAAGCCATTTTCCATTGGTCAAGCCCTCTTTACATAATATTCCACCCATAAATGGCAAAGTCCACTCTCCCATCACATGGTAGCCCTCACTCACCTCAGTGGGTAGGACTTGCCATAGACCAAAGGGAGGTGAGTTAACTCACCTCCCTTGCAAACTGACCACCCAATGGATCCAAGGAAGAAAATCAGACCATATCAAGCCTTGAGCCACCTCCCACTCTTTCCTCCAACAAAGAAGAGCCACGTGGACATAATGGAGACCACTCTAATGCCCTTGCAGTGGCTAGCCGGTCAAAAAACTAGAGAGCATCCTGTCTGTTCACCTCAGCAAATTGAGGGATATACCCCCTCAATTTAAACTAGATTTTACTTTCATTCGATTCCTCTAAGCTCCCAAGAGAGAAATAAAACTCCCTAGCACTCCTTAGAGCTTCTCAAAGGCCTCCATACTTTAAATTTTCTCTTCCCGTGCGCAACCGAAATAGGGGAACTCAATCCCGATCCGAACTCGCTCGTCTCTCAGGCAAAGCTCAATTGCTCTTACACACACCTTCCACACACGTCGTCAAAGCCACCCAAGTCATTTCATAAGCTCCAAAGCCACCGAAGGACGGACCTCAATTAAAGCTGAATCTTCAAAGCACCCTTCTTGGCCAATCGACCGATCCACTTGGAACTAATCCAATTGGTGCTCAATAGGGCCTTGTCTCTACTAGACAAAGCTTCCTCAAGTGTGCGAATCACCGGTCTTAGCTCTGGGGAGGTATTTTCCATAAAACTAAGCTTTAGTTTAAAATGGGTTGGTCTTTTTTGAAGGGAAGTTTCATGTGAGCTGATCCTAGCCATTGGGTCTTTGTAGATCCCTCGCGCAAAAAGGTGGGGTTATTTTTGGAGTGAATTTGAGCTTGGTTGTGCTTGGATCGAGATGTCCATGGTGGATGGGTTCTATCATTCATCATAGGAAGAGAGATCATGGGCCATCCGTTTCGCGTGATCCAAATGGACAGCCGTGATCAAATCACGCTAAATCTGCCGCTTGATCTCTCCTTAGCCTTAGGTTTGATCGTGGCCATCCGATCTAAGACTAGATGGCCCACAGAAAAGTGCATCCTACCATCATCCGAGTCAGCCACATATGTGACAACTTAAATAGCCAATCACGTGGCGCCACATGGCGCTGACGGGATTAGGCCTATTTAGGGCTAATTAAATGGATTTTAATGCTAAAATTTCAATTCATAACTAATTATAGAAAAATTGAAAAAGTATAAATAATAGCTCATTTAAAGGTATTTTAAAGAGTTAAAATTATCCTTAATTAATTTTGAACAATAATTTTGGTTTAATTAGATTTTAATTGAAAACTTAATTAACCTAATTACTCTCTAATTAATCATCCAATTGGTTTCAAATTTTTTGTGGTTGTTCAGGGGGATGATTTACCTCACCCATTTTTCTTGGAATTTATTGGTTGATTAATTGGAGAAATTAATTGATTAAGCCTTAAGTACCTTCATAACTTAATTAAAAATTAATTAAGCATGTGAATAGTAAATTAATTAATTAATTGGACTTATTTAGCACTGATTAATAGTATGGAGGTTTAGGGAATGTGATTGCGATGTTTTTCCTAATCCTTTCCCTAAGTTTCCTTTACTTTTCAAGAGAATTTAATTAGGAATTATTACTTAATTAGCTTAATTAAATTTTAAAATGAATATGATTTTCCTTAATCAATTCATGGGTATATCTTTAGGTGTTCAATAACCTAAAGAGGTTTAATGAAATTATGGCTAGCTCACATGTGTGAGAAAACCATAAAAGTAATTAAGTAAGTTTCTTAAGCTTCATGAATCAATGATTGTGAGCTAATTGTATTAGGCTCTTTTCATTTTATAGGATCATTGCTATTTACTTTTTAATTCATTTGTATATTCTATTAGCTCATAATCATTTGATTAATAACCTTAAGGTAACATAGGTAAGGGCTTAATTAATTGATTTAATTCATTGCTTAACTTAATTAATCACTAAATTGACTTAATTCCTTTTCATTAAATCAAATTAACTCACACATATGGGAATGGGATTAATATTAACAAACTTACTCTCACATTTCATAAATCAAATCCAACATGAAATTAAAATTGACCTTAAGAAACTTTGGTTTATTTTAAATGATCTTACTTAGTATGGTTGTCCTTAAGAGTTAATTGGATTTAATGAGATCATGTTCTTATGTTCCTCTATTTCTTCTAAATCATATTACATGTTGTGTCACTTGATTCATGCACTCATCTTTTAAAAAATTAATTAAAAATCAAATGATTTCCTTTATGTCAAGCTTTCATGTATTGATTTACTTTAATATATGTGTGGCAATTATCACTATTAAATCCAAATCTATTTTTCAAAATATATAAATGATTGATTATATATGCTATGAACGTTAGTTATAAGCATATAGCAGACATATGTGACTATAGCTTAAGTGTATGAAGTGAAGCTTCTTTTCTTTCATTCATGTATTGATTTATGTAAGTAAGAATGTTAATGGGTATATAGCCTAGGCATCCCGGGAATACGAGACTTTAGTTGGCCCTAAGGAGGTCATTTGATTACCTCACTTCCCTGGTTTGATAATGTACCCCATTTGATTTTATTCTTACATACTTAAATACTAAAATTTAGATAAGGCTTTATTCCATATGCATAAATGTTTTAAGAACAAAACTTTTGCTTGATTTTTGATTCTTATAGTTATTTTTACATTCATGTGTATTTAAGAGTAGTGGGTATATCTAGTTTGGACTTTCCGGGGATGCACGGATTTAAGTAGCCCCAAAGAGATCTTTACCTCACTCCCCTGGTTTAACAATGGCGAAGTATCCGCTTAAAACTTTTATACACTTATATGTGTATTTAGCTAATGAATGAAAGTCGCCTCTCAATGAAAATAAAACATAACTTTTGCATGACTTTTTTTATTTTTATAATCATTTGTATATTCATGTGTATGCAAGATTAGTGGGTATATCTACTCTGGATATTCCAGGGACTCAAGGTTTTAAGTAGCCCCAAGGAAGTTTTTACCTCATTCCCCTAGTTTAAAAATGGCGAAGTATTCGCTTAAAACTTTTATGCACTTGTATGTGCATTTAGATAATGAATGAAAATATTCTTTTTTATTAAAAAGACATGCATTCATACTTGTTCAAGTGATTGAATCAATTGATTATATGATTTAAAATCCTCTTTCTTATGTTCATATGTACAAACTTCCATATGTTGAAATGTAATGGGTATATAGTTTGGACATCCCGGAAACACAAGGCTTTAGTTTAAATGAAACAATAATGACATGTACCTATTTAATTTCATTCCTATGCATTTTTTGCATAAGAATTTGGATAGAGGTTTAAATTAATATGATAGGATAATTTAATCAAATGAAACATCTAAATTCAAAATGTATATGCTTACATCCATCATTTAACTGTGCTAAAAATATATTATTTGTGTAGATATGCTTAGGATCTAATCATGTGCATGTTACATATGATGGAAATAAATGAATGAACATGTTCCATGTGATAGCAATTCATTCTAATTAATATTAAGATGTCTTTCTTATTGAATGAGGTCATTTAAAGTGAACATAAACTTAAGATTAATTAAAATATGTAATAAGCTATTTACTAAAAAGAAATAAGTTAATATACTTTAAAAATGACTTAAGGTAGGGATGAAAGAGAGTAATCCTCTCTTTTCTTCTCTTTATAACACTTAGTTGCTAAGTGTAAGTTAAATGAAACAAAAGAAAATACTAAGTAAAATTCTCAAACCAATTAAATCACTTAAAGTGAAATCAGCTTCTTATGATTAAATATCTTTTCATGCTTAAAAAATTATATATATATATTAAGAGAGAGAGAGAGAGAGAGAGAGAGAGAGAGGAACTAATCATCTTTCTTGGGATTGGGAAGCAAATTATCAAAATTTTATGACAAAAATTTTAATTATCATTTATTGATATTTTAGAATAATATTAAATTTATTATCATTTTATAATTTAAATATTAAAATTTTTAAATATAAATCATATTTTTAAATAAGATTTATGATATTTTTATTTTATTTCATAAAAAAATATATAATTATTAAGTTCTAATTTTCACAAAAAAATTTAATCAATTAAAGGTTGAGAGAAATTTCAATTATGAATTTATGTGATACTTTATATTAATGCTCAATTAATCTTATCTTATCATTAATATGTATATGTGTATATATTATTATAAATGCAAATATTTTAAATATTTAAAATAAATTTATAATTTACTTGCATGAATATTTATATTCCAAGTTGTCTAATTTTAGTTTCATGGACTAACTTCGCGCTGATAATGTGAGACCCTTGCTTATTTAATTCTGTAAGGGCTCCTAATTATATTCAAGCTATACAGTGTGTCCCTTCTAAGGAACTTCCAAGCATTAATATAATATTTTAAAAGATTCATGTCATGATTATTTGGACAAGTTTTATGCTAACTGTTGATTGTTTTACCTTTCATCTAGGACTTCCCCAGCAAAATTTACATATATATATATATATATATAATATATATATATATATATATATATATATATATATATATATATATATATATATATATATATATATATATATATATATATATATAATATTTGTTTAAAAATAATAAGATTATTATTTAATAAATTAGCTCTGATTTAACAATTTAATATCAAAGTATTTTTAATAAAATGTAAACATAATTATTAATTAATACGGAACCTTAAAAATGTGTGCTATTAAACATAAAAAGTAAATGAATCAAAAAAATTCTAAATCAGAAATAATTTATTTAAATATTATTTACTTTTCTTAAGTTAGTTACTTTTCGATATATTTGCTAAAAATATTTGACATTTTGAAAAAAATATATATATATAATGGAACATCTAATCATATATTCAATT
>CM038232.1:85595238-85673026 GCA_021442155.1 Cymbidium sinense | reverse complement strand
GTTTGTATTTAATTTGTTTAAGCTTGATTTGATTGATTAACTAAAATTGATTCATTTTAAATTTAATAGGTTAAATTGGGTTCAATTAATTCAAATGTCCAAATTGGTTAAATTAAATCCAAGGAAAGGTTGGATTATGTTTATTTATGATTTTCAATTGATTTTGAATGTTTGATTTAGATTTTTATATATGTTTTTTATTTGATTTAGATTTACCTTAATGAAGCCTATTTGAGTTTATTTGAGTTAAGTGGTCAAATCAAGCCACATAAGACCTCTTTTGATTCAGATTTGTTTAAAATTATATTTAAACATTTTCATTTGATGATTTTGAATTCTTGGAGTGGTTTAATTTGGCTACATTTTGATATTTTAACTTTTGACTTGGTGGGGCTCACATGAGTCGACTTTAGGTCAAATGATCTATTTTCCACTTTGTGTCTCGTCTTAATTTATTTTTATTTTATTTTAGTTTGTTGGTGTTTATGTATTAATTCTGTGCTTTCAGTTTGAGTTAATTTGATTTAATTTGATTTTATTTTGACTTAAGTGATTTTGAGTTTAAACAAGTTAATTGAGTTAATCAATTTAATTACCTCATCCCAAGCTCAATTGAATTTAGATTTTAATTCAAATATGTTTGATTTAGATTTCTAGTGAGTTTCATTAAATTTGGGTTTAATCTGGATTTTGGCTAAGGAGGTAGGCACGAGCTTGTTTAGGCCATAGGATGGGTAAGTCACCTTGAGTCCCAAGGCTTAGCCTAATCCTATGGCAAACCCTCCTAAATTCTCTAGATTTAGGTTAAGTGTTCACTTAGGCACTAGAAGTGTCATGTGATTAAGGAGTTCTTAATGTCTAGAAGACTCCTAGACTTATGATGGGAAGATTGAATCCTCACTCCAAAGTGAGGTCAAGATTGCATGCACAAACATGTATATTAAATCAAATATTAAGAACAAAAAAAAAAAAAATGAAAGAGTGTGTATGTTATTGAAAATGGAAAGAAGTAATTGAATGTTATTCATGTGATGGTGACTCAATTTCATTAATCCTAAGATGCCTTTCATGCTTGAATAAGGTTCCTTAAAACTAATCTAAACTTAGGCTTGATAAAATATTCATAAGTGGTTCACTAAGGAAACTAAAGCCATGATCATATACCTTTAGAAAATAAATTAGGGTAGGGATAAAGTGGTCAAACCTTTTTCTTCTTTTATAATATTATATGTTAAGTAGGCATTAAATAAAAAAAGAAGATGTAAGTTATAATCAATCAATTCATTAAAATATTTGAAGTGAAACCATCCCTATTGATTAATTTAAACAATTCTATAACTTTAGACAATCAAACTTCTAAAGCTTAATCAAGACACACCATACTAAGCCTTAGCACATACATTAGAATGCTAAGTCACCTATTATAATGTTAAGTTAGGCCCGTGTATGTTATGATAATATATTTTGTTTTATGATATAATATTTTAGATTGGATGTTAGGTCGTTAATAGCTTAATAATATTTTATACAAGGGAATGTGCTAAAGAGGTCGATGTAATGATAAATAAACATAAATATTCTTGCTTGCAAGTGTTTTTTATGCTCCTAAGCATAATCTAATTATGACAAGTAGGTTTGGCAACCCAAGTGTGGGGTGCTAAGTCCAAACATATGAAATATAATTGCTTGGCTTGTATGTTTGTTTAACTAATGTATGTTTTGTAGCTATTGTTAGATTTCATCTTTCATAAAAGTGTAATTTTTGTAATAGGATAAGGATTAGTACTATGGGGTTTAGGATGAGTAGTGGCTAGAAGGCAAAGACTATAGAAGTCATGTAAAGCCTAGAGCAAATAGATCCAAAGAAGAAAAGAAGGGCAGAAGATTGAAGACCCTTATAATATTTATTTCATTTGTAAAAGTTAGTTATAACCTGGGTTATGTAAGGGTATAGCTAGACTACCCAACTTTTTCTCTTTTTGGTGTCGGATGACCACACTAGCCTTTTATTCTTTTATAAAATTCAAATATTTGATTGTTGTGTTTAGTTTATGTAATAGAAATGACATGCTTTTCATAAGTTTCTTAAATTGTGATGCTTAGATGTGTGGCTTAGATGTGGTAGGCTCTTTAGAATAAAATTAAATTCTATATCCCCATTAAATAACTCATAACTAAATTTTAATATAACTTATAATCTCATTTTAAATCTTAGATTTTTAATCAAGATAATAAAATATTTAGCAACCCATTAGCTAAATATTATATGTTATAACACCATGCATATCATATTGTGTCACTCTTGAATAGGGAGGGTATTCACTCTTGCATGATTGAGGATATACTTGACCTTTAAGAGCAATCCCTTGTAGTGGAGAACACTTCTTCTAATTGATTTAGCCCAAGACTTAATTTCATCATGCATATAGGCATAATTTTCTAAGCCTTGGTCCAAAATGAATAAAATAAAATATCCAAAATTTGTAAATTTTTAACATTAGTCTAAGTCATGCTTGCATACCAAACATTATCTAATCTGTGAGGGAGTTAGTTTAAGACTTTAGCTTTCTTCCTAATTAAATAACAGCCTAGTTGTCATGCATCTATATAAGACCGGTCTATATGATTTTAAAGCATAGAAGGTGTTAGTTGGCGGTCACTCCAAACGGTTGTAAATCCAAAAGAGTCTGATCTATTCCCTCTTATGGAGATAAACCATTATATCCCATTTTTCTAATTAGACTTAGGTCGTGCTTCTAGCTTGTGCTAAAAAATTTTCTATTTAGATTCAGAGGCTACTTATTTCCTTCAGGCCACGAGTATAAGTCATCACCTCTTAGGTATTTTCACAATCTTATATTGTTGGACTATAAGCCCTAGTATTCTAATGAGATTCTAACTTAAACAAAAGTAAATTCTCTTTTTCAAAAGTATAAAGCCTCATTATAGGGTAGATTTGAGTATCTACTATACTTCCTAATATATTGGGTGCTCTCTATTTATCTTCCTATGTAATCTGTAATAAGTCTTTCTATTTGAACTTTTCATTTGATTTCTAAAAATACTTAATGTTTTGATAGTCTAGTTTTAAAAATCTTTGAGAACTATTACTTTAATCGAGAGTGTTCTTAGAAAACTTTCATTTCTTGGAATGTAATTAACTATGAGGGCTTGCCTCCATAGGAAACTAAAGAACCCAACTTAAAATAAACAATATTTTACTTTATTCATGTAAAGTGGGAGAAAGATCTCTCATGTATAAAACTCATCTAGAAGAGTCCTTGGTGATTATGTCCAGGATGTTTATACTAAGATAGATATCATACCTCAATATCACACTATCACTTCAATAATATATATATATAGATATATATATATATATATATATATATATATATATATATATATATATATATATATATATATATATATATATATATATATATATATATATATATATATATATATATATATTATATTTTTATATTAACCTATTCCTTCTCTACATTTTAGCTAATTTATATCCCTTTAATAAATTTCCTTGATGTCATTTCATAGACTTTTGTTTGTTGAAATGCAACTAGTTATTAGAATATAATGATTCATTCTCTACATTGTGGAGTGATTTAGCTTAAACCATAAGAGTTTTTCTATTATAATGATTATATTATATTTTGATAAATTTTATTTAATGATTTTAAAATTTAAGCATGACTTTTAAATTTAGATTATTTGTTTGGTATCTCTAGAGAAATAATTACTCATTGGAATAATGTTCCTTTGGGAGTGCTCATGTTCTCATAACAATGATAAATTTCATATATATTTACATATATAAGATTTTTATGGATCTCTTCTTATAGATTTGTTTGAGTCAAAATGGTCTAATTATTTATTTAGTACCTCTTTGCTCAACTTATCTCATAAAAACATTTACTCCAATGAAACCCTACATAAACATTTCATTCATTTACTCTCTCTCTCTCTCTCTCTCTCTCTCTCTCTCTCTCTCTCTCTCTCTCTCTCTCTCTCTCACACACACACACACACATACTATCACTCATTTTTTACTTTCATCCTCATCTTCTCTCATTTAATTTCTCTTCATTTCTCCCATATTAAAGAGAGTGGATTGAAAAATATTTTGGATGTGGATGATATGATGATCTTAGAAAAGTAGCTGCATGAGAATGAATACATGAGAAAAATGAGAACATGAATAATAGGGACTCGAAATCAATTTAGTTCAAGAGCCCACTATAATACTCTCAAATGTCAAAATTGTTTGAGTATATATATATATATATATGGTGTTCTAATAGTCTATTAACATATATTTTCAAGTTATTTTTGTCTTTATATAATTTTGCAATATTTGGGTAAGTTAAAATAATGTAATCCATAGAATTATAAGATGAAATTTTGACTTATAATGTTCAAATAGCAAATATTTTTTTAAGATTCATTATAAGTCCTATTTTTAAAGATATTTTCCCTTAAGTATTGCAGGAATGGGGTAGCATTATTTGAATATGTTTTCATAATTTGTCGAGCTTCATCTGAATTTTAATTTAGAAAAAGATTTGTATGACTATGACACTTAAAACTAAATAATTCATATAATATTAAATATGTCTTTTATTTTATTATATATAAATATTAAAACCTTTTATCGAGAATCATCACCTATGCATTATCTCTTTGTTTCTTAAATTGTGAGAGAAAGGAAGCACTAGAGAGAGAGAGAGAGAGAGAGAGAGAGAGAGAGAGAGAGAGAGCTAGAATTTTATGATCCTAGTGCTATTTTTGTGATGTATGCAATTCAAAAAATTACTCAACTCAAGATATGCTATCATCACCCTCCATTTATTTCTATTGATTTTGCTTAATGTCTTATATTTCTTTTGATGAGATATTACAAAAAGTAAAACATCTTGATATTTTAAAAAATTTCACCATATAACTTTAAATTTTGTTACCCTAATTATTTTACACATTTTGACTTGATTACATTTAATTTCTATTAAGTATTTCTTAATTTTTGAGGCATACATATTAATTTAAGTACCATTAAACTATTACAAAGTTTAAATAAATTTGCAGCACATTATACATGCATAAAGTAAATGATGTGTAAACTTATTATAGTTCATATGTTATGATTAAAACTAATGCTAAAAGTGAACCTCAAACTGAATCTTTTTTTAGTTGAATCAAACAAATCATAAACAAGTGTAGATTAACTAGGATGGAGAGAAAAGCACACATGATTTCAATTGACATTGAATTAAATAAGTTGCATTTAAAATTTTTGATGAAGTTTTTGGACGATAAATCTAGAGCCTATATCAATTAGCTTCATATAATATGAAAACCAATGGAAGAGATGCCTCAAAGTCTTTTCCTATTACCATAAAAAAAAAGTAGAGTTAAACCAAAATAAATAGAAGCATGATTAAAACATACAATCTAAATCACCAACAATGTTATAGTAGAACAATTAAAAAATACCATTATAATCAACATAATCTTCCTATGATTTATTCAATGAGCGACACCTTGTCAAACCACAACTAACATACAACTATAATTCAATATAACGCCGATCAGTACCATTTTAAAGTAAACAACATTGAAAGACTTTTTTTTCTTCACTACATTGAAGAATTTAAAGAAAGGCCAAGGAATGTTTAAAATAAGAAGAGTACACATCGAAAGTTAAAAGGAAATTGTAGTCAATCTAACCACAAAAAAACCAGGATAATTTCTCAAAAACAATTAAACATCAAAATCAACAAAGTTGAAATGTAGTGGAAAGAGCCTCTTCTTTGGTGCAGCTTGGGCTCCTGCAAAGACTAATTTAATGATCAAATAAATCACTTGGACTTCTCTCAAATCAAAGCTCAATTCATGGTGACCTAAGAAAAATTCAGCATGTGAGAACAATGTCCTAAACAATACAACAAAGGTAATTGGCAAAATTTGTTAAAAAAAATACAAAAGAAATGGCTTACTACCTTCTCTGAAGTTGCTCTTGAACAAACCTACAAGGTAAGTGAAAAGATAACTCGTTTTTGTTCCAGTCTTCCTGATTTCATTGATACAAATTCTAATTCATGATTCATAATGGCAAATGTTTGATGATATCAAGCTAGCAATACATTAAAAATATCATATCTTGCATACAACTATTTGAATTATAGAATCTGAAAACTCAAAAAAAGAAATAAGCAATTTCATTATGTAGTCATGTAAACTTGAAGAGAGTGGTAGTTTATTAACTTGCTGATTGTATTGTTCACTGCTAGTTTTGAAAGAAGGCATAATAACACCAAATAGTGATTTTGGGGCAAGTCACCTAACAAAATATTAAAGCCTAAATCGACCGTAAGCAAGCAAGTCTCTGAGAGCTAGTAACTGAAGCTGTTTGTTTTATAAGCTAATTAAAATAAAATACTATATGTTAATTGCTACCTACATAAGTGGAAGACAAATCGAGAGAAAGTGTATTTAAGATTGTGCTAATTATGGGAAACTTAGCTTAGAGAGTAATGCAATGAATTCATGGGAGCAAGAAATGGAACAAAGGCTTCAAAAATTAGATTAATTTAGGAGAACCAATTTGATTTCATGCTAAAAATATAGATTTTGAAACAGATTTTATGTTAAAACACCTAATATAGAAGTAGTTAATTAAAAAAATGATATTCATATGATTTTATTTTATTTTAATCTTTAGAAGGCATATAATCAATGATTAAGAGAATTGATTTAGTGTGCTTTAAAGCACAAAGAAATGTATGAGAGATATAGTGACATTATTTAAAATGTATGTGAGCACTAACTAGTATTAGAAATAATTTTGAATGCTCAAAAATTTTCAATTATAATAAGTTTACATCAATGATCAACATCCAGTTCAAAAAATTTTAAATTGGTTATAAAGATACAATAAATATTAAAATGAGGTGGTTGGTATATGATTGCTAAAAAATGATATAATTCAGAAAATGAGATATTTAAAAAATTAATGACAAATTATTATAATGAAGAAAATATTTTAAAAAATAGAGACCATAGAATTAATAAAGTACAAAATTTAAGTATGATATGTACTATTAGTGAGTATGTAATTAAATCAATATTATTAAAAAAAATAATATGATATTTATATAAGATAAATTTAAATATCAATAACCTTTTATATCGAAGAATGAAGATATATATAATGATATAACTTAAAAGCATTAATATTAAAATTTGTGTGATAAGAGGATATCAGAAGAGTTTAGTGAATTTTATAAAATCACAATTAGAGTTGATATTCTACGAATTCAAATATTAGGCTCATTTAAAAAAAAAGTATTGATATTGAATTTGAGTGTGACAAAAATGATAATATAAAAGTAAATGTATGAAAAAAAAACTAAAAAAAATAAAAATAATTAAATCAAAGAGTTTAAGTGATACCTCTTAAATATAAAGTAACTAAAAAATAGACTTAGAATTTGACATATAATGAATGGAAAATGTCTTAGAGTTGATTAAATGTGCTAGAAGAATAAGACAAGCAAAAGAAGTTATTCAAAATAATTTGTGAAGAATAGATTCAAAGCCTTATACAACATTCAAATACAATGACTGAAAAAACAAGGAATCATTATGTCAAAACCCATATAATTGGGATAAGGGGAAGAGAAATACATTCTTATTCAATGATTTGACTAGACATAGATTACTTGGCTTTTATCTATAAGAGAACTTGCAAATGCTTTTAGTAAGAAAAATATAAAAAGGTGATAATGAAAACATGCCATTGGTTGCAAGGTCAATAAGTTTATTAATAAGGTATTTCATGATAAAAAAAACTCTACTGTTAAGAAGAAAATTTACATTAATGATATATAAAGGCATATAAGAGTGAGACCAGAAACAAACAAACATCAAGTTTGTTACATTATTCAATTGATTAAAAAATTATATGCAATCAATGAAGATAATTCATTAAAATGTTATATGCAAGGACTATCCTCTTCACAAAATACAATGGCTAGGAGTGTAAGTAATCAAGCTGACTTTTGAACCTGCATAGGCTCAACATAATAATGACTTATGAATCGAGCTCAATGAGCTAACAAGCTAAGCTTGTCCTAACTCAACTCGTTAATGTATTAATCGGTTTGTTTTAAAATCATTATTATATAATGTACCTAAAATATATTTGAATTCAATAGTTTAACTACAAAATTATTTAAAATATGTGAAATTTAAATATCATTTTATATATCAAGTGATTTCTTATTATTTTTCTTATAATTTTTCATTCTTTTTATCATTTTATTATAATAATTATTTGAATTAAAATTATTTTCTCTCTTTTATAATAAAGGAGTAGTTTGAACTTGCAAAATTAAGCTCAAGTTTGAACTCTATGAATTAATTGAGCTCAAGTTCAAATCATAGTGACTCAATCTCATGACCCATTTGCACCCCTATCTAAAGCATAAGCTCAAAAATATATATATATATATATATATATATATATATATATATATATATATATATATATATATATATATATATATATATATATATATATTATGCTTCTTATTAATTTGCCTTGAAAAACTTTAAGGGAAAAAAAAGAACACCATATAGAATGAACAATAACATAATCATACAATGATCACTATTAACAAAATCTTCATAAATTAAAACAAATAATTCCAAGCACCAACTATTTCTCTAACAATAATTCTTTCACAACATAAAGAAAGATCAATAAAATTTGTAAGTTTAAGCAATCATTAATCTTCTTCTATTAAGTGTGTGATTTCCTTCTCATCCAAAACTATAAACCTCAAAAACTCTCCAAAATAGCAATATTCATTAGACATTTCTGGTTTATCACATTCTGAGAATCTGTATCTACTAATACCTTTTAGCTTCAACAAACAATCCAATAACCAACTCATCAAAAATAAGTTCATGGTCAACAAATATAACATAGGTGCATGATAAATTCAAGCAGGAAGCTTTTAAGTACCATAAAGAAAAGGATCACACTTGAGGATGCCATGTAGCCATAAATGCTTTCTGAGGATCTATCTCAGCATAAGATGTGACTCGTTACTGCTTTTCCAAAAGATCTGCATTTCCATGTCGAAAAAAAAGAACAGTTGGAAAAAGCCAATATAAAATGCAAAGAATCAAATGAATATATTGAACCTTATTATTTCCTTAGTTTTCCTAGACCCAAAAAAAAGCATATACAACTAACTTTACCCACAACAGAACGTAAATTTATGTAAAAAAAAAACCTATTGTGCCAATATCTGTGAACATACCCTTCAAATTTTGTCCCTAATTTCATTGTTGAATAGTATAAAGAATCCATCTCAGACAGAAATGATGACAAGACACTTCAACATTCAACGGACATAGAATTTATCTTCAAGAAAAGAGAAAACCCTAACAATGAAGATTCGTGAACTGATTTACGACGCTCATAAGATCACCATTTATCAAACATGGACATGTTGAAATATAAATATAAGCAAGCTTCAAGAAATATAGAATTGGATCTTTACATGAAGATAGTTATAACCAAGTGGAGTGTTCTTCGATCATGAAAGCTATATTACGAGCAATGAGACTTGTCCGCTACCAAGAGATCTGTACCTTTATCCTGAAATAAGAACTAGTTAATTTTAGCAAGATCAAATAAGAGGTTAAAATTAGGATTATGACTTTGTCATAGTCAAAAATGGAAGGAAGCTAAACAAAGCAAAGCTTGAATGTATTTTTAGTAACATTCCGCTTATTTATTTCTCCTCTTGTCCGCTTATCCCAATCCCAAATTTCATTATCTCTCATTTTCCAACATTTGCTTAAACCATAACGAAGGAGGAAACAAAAGCGTCTAACGATGAAATACAAGTTAAAGAGAAGGGCGACGTGACGATGAGAATAATTTCAATGATGTTATCATATTGGTAATTCAAATCAATTCTAGGTATGTTTTTTTAATTTTATTTATCAATTTTAATTAGTTTTAAGATTTGCATGCCAATATTATTTGGCTGAATATCTTAGACATGATGTTTGACATAAAGATGAAAGAGAATTTCAAAATATTATTATCATTCAATAAATATTTGGTAAATTTATTATTCTTATCAACCACCTTGTTAAATGGATTTTTTAGTATTATTTTTAGATTATTATTATTTATTTTTTAACAATCATAAGATTATTTTTCTTAGTTTCATCATATTTTGAATGAATATTATTTTTTGACATCATGTTATCTTTTGAATGAGTTATATCAACCTCCATTTTTAAAATTTTAAAATTTTGATTATAAATTATCTTTTACTATCATCAATTATATATATATATATATATATATATATATATATATATATATATATATATATATATATATATATATATATATATATATATATATATATATATATATATATATATATATATATATATATCATTAAATTATCTAATAGAAAATTGTCCCTTCTTAAAGACCACAAATCATGAAGCATTAATTCTTGATTAGTTGTGTGCATTTTCAAACTTTCAATTGATAATTTAAGTGTATTTTAGTATTAAAATATTATATGCTCATCATATTATTGATAATATTATGTTAAATCTATGTTATTCTCTTTAAATGTTTGTTTCTTATTCCTTTTCAAAAAATGAAGGAGTCCTAACCAACAATAGCTCCTTATGACAAATTTTTTACACTTTTCAAACAAAGAGGTTTACTTGGCTAGACGAATGAACCAATTGCTTATGAAGAAGGCTCCCACCTCAATCATTTCATCTCATAATCCTTTTTTGGATTGTTTAAAGGAAAAACAAGAATTTGAATTAGATGTTGGAGATTTCAGACTACTTAAGAGCCACCATTCAAGCTATATGCAAAAAATCACCTCCTCAAATTCTAAATATGGAGGAGCAAAAGTCACCAGAATAAATAGTGACAATATCAACTACTACAAATGTCATGGCAGAAATCGATAATCAACAATATAACCAATGCACCATAAATCTTATGGCTTATTATTTTGAAGATCCAGTGGCACCACTACCTTATCCTCAACAAAGCTTAATACAATCTATTTACAATGACAATGAGCAATTTATGCCACCCATATCATCAGAAACAATGATAAAATATCCAAATATGGATGCAAACTTAGTTAGCTTGTATAAGGAGAGGATAAGTTTTCTAATGAGGGCAAGTTTTCCACAATGTGTCAATGTCGATGTCAACACCAACTCAATATCAAGCCTTGGTTAAAATGGATTACAAAATAGGACCATGATGCTTCCTAACAACCAAAGCTCATTTCAACAATATGGTTATGGTTACCATGTGTACATCATTTCTAGCATAATGATATTTGTGTAAAGTTAATTTTATTGAGAAGATCGAGATAATAAATTAATCTTCTAAATAAAAAAGATTTTGATAGCATGTATTATAATTTTTATTCATTTTATTCATAAATAGTATAAAGTAGCTTATGAGGATGAGAAGTTTAGCCAAACTAGCACTAGTGTACCAACATATTATAACAAAAGTTTATCATTTAAAATAAAAGTTCAAAAATTAATAAGTATTAAAATACTATTAATGAAACAACCATAATATCCATGAGGCATAGAAAATAAAACTATTTATGCTAGATTGTTGAGGATTGCAAAATAAATGGGAAAGCAATAATAGAAAATGTGACATTTAAAATTAAAAGATTAAGAAAGAAGGATAAGTTAAAAGAAATACGATAATGATAATAAGAATATAAAAATTAGAATTAATATACTAAAATAGAGAACAAATTAAATCATCATTCTTGTCAATATTATCTCGACTATTTAGGGTCAACTTATGAATCTACATCAAACCTTTAATCTTATATTGTAAGTTACAATAAACTTATGTTTTGAAAATCATCTTTAGCATGTCTTCTAATCATCATGTTAGAATCATTTTTTACTTTACATAAATTTAAATTTGATAAATAGTACTTGATACTTCTATCATCTCTTTAGTATGATTATTTTTTAACATAATATCTAGTTTTTAACAAATTTAACTTAATATTTTCATTCCACACTAAAATTCATATAATATATTTGACATAATTAGTTTAATTTATTAGAATAATTAAAGTTAAAATTTAAACTAAAATAATTAAAATAAAGTTGTTGCTTCAATTTCTAATTATAATATCATAAAATTTCTATTAAAAGAATATAATTTATTTTTAGTTTTCATTATAACAATGAAAGGATACATATAGATTAAGAAATATTTTACAACATTATAAGAATTTAATGGTAAAGTTTAACTATAAACATATGCTTCTATCATATTTGAATTGTTGAGATATATAAACAACAACAAATTGAATATTAATTCTTTATTTATTATCACACAAATTTAGAACCTATTATATCTATACAATCTAAGATTGGATAATTTTTCATTTAAGAATAAGATATAAGAAAAAAATAGGAATTTCACTAAGAAAATTATGATATTGTCTAATAGAATGATTGATTTAATATCATCTAAAGAGAAATATTTTCTCATTCATTTGATAAATACATTATATATAAATGTTATCATTTCTCTTGAATTATACTTAAATCAATATAACATATCATTATTTGATATATTTTTAATTAGGAATTTACAAAAAAGATTAAGAATGAAAAAGAAACAACCATCACTATAAGATAAAGATGTATTTTATCTTCTAATTTATATAATGAGCTTTATAAATTCTTAATGCTATTATGTAAATTAATTTTATTATGCTTTCATTGTATTTATAAAAATATAGCATTATAAGTTATATATGCATTATTTAAAAAAGCATTACTAAATATTTGAATTATTGTGTTTAAATTTTCAAAATAACATAAAACTACAAATAAAAAAAAAAACAAAAAATTGATCCCAAACAAATTATGACCTTTATTTAAAATATATTAAAAAAGAAAAGCACATCTTCAACATTACAATACATTATCAAAGCTTTATATTTTTAAGAAATTACATTAAAGATAAAAATTGTGCAAATAAAGAAATATTTTGCATATATTTTAAGAAAATGTGAGAAAATAATAACATTAATTTTAGTCATTTTTTAAAAAATGCGACTAATCAAGTTCTTACATCCATAAATTTATACAATAAAATTTAAACACATTTTTCTTATAATTAAAACTACTAAAAAAATAAAAGTAGAATACTAAATCTGTTCATATCTAAATAAAATAGATAGATAATTTTTAACTTGTATGCTTTGATTTGGATATTAATTAAGGATAGAGATTTGTTGCATATCCTCTCTCATATTTTAAATAATATTAATATAACAGCACATTAAAATATGATACTAAACAAGATATTTTTTTCAAAATATATTTTAAGAAATGATATTTATTTATAGATATATATTGGCAGCTTGAAAATAAGAAAACTCAATTTTATAATCATATTATAGATAGCACTCCTCAACTGAGAAATCACACTTGACATTCTATTTTTTTTTAAAAATTATATTAAATTGCTAAGAGAAATTCTATAAAAGAATTCTTGAAAATAAATGATATCTGAAATTTTTTTTAATCAGTTTTGTTGATGTTTAAAATCAAAATATTATGCAAAATTGAGATTTGTTGTTAAATAAAATTAAAAATTTGAATTGTGAACAATTATATAAATAAATTGATTGTTGTTTATTATAATTATTTCTAAAAAAAAAAAATATAAATTTATTCAAAATAATAATTATGATTCAATTTACTTTTTTATTAGTAAATTAATAGTATTTATTAGATCTTTTTTTTTAAATATGTACAAATTTTAATAAAAAAAAAAAAAGATATATAAATTTCTATATGTAAAAAATCTATTAGAAAAAGAAAATGAACTAATGTCATTTAATAAAACATCATTTGTTTTATAAATATATTTGTGATATAAAAAAATAAAGAAATCTTGAATGAGGGTAAATATCTTCAATATAAATAAATGAAACAAGCAAAAAATAAGCATCAATTAAATTATTTCTTATATCTTATTTATAATATTGGTGTCTAAGAGAAAGATCAATACTTGCAAAATAATAGATAAAAGTATTAAGAATGAGCTATGAATGAGAAACTATCAACATTGTATGTAAATCAAGACTTTATGAAATGGATTGTTATTTAAATAAATATTTAAAAAAATTCTTAGTTATTTGAATGAAGATTTTAAATACATATTCATTTATCTGAAATTTTTAAGATTTGATTGTTGTTTAATTTTGATAAATCTGTTTCAAGATTTATTTTTAAATAAAGGAATTAATGATTTCATTTTTATTTAAAACTAAAGAAACTTTAAACATTAAATCATTATTATATGCTTTAATATTTGTTCTTAAAAAATGAATAGTAAATATTTATGCATAAATTATATGATGTCAATATAATTAATTGATTTTATTATTTGATTAATTTTAAATTATTTTTTTTTTAATTAGAACTTTTATAATATAAAAAAAGTTAAATATAAGGTTATTCAGAAAGAATTAATGAAAAAAGTTTAGTCATCAAATTATAGGAAAGGATATATGTGTTTATATAGATATGTGATAACCATAAATAAATAAAAAATAATGTACTTAAAATCAAAGACAAAAGCATAGGTTTTAAAGTTCTTAATTTTAGGCAGGCTATGTGTTCTAATATAAATAGAATTGAATTTATGGTGTAAGCAAGTGAATTGAAAGCCAAATTAGATCTCAAGATCAAGACATTTAGAATATAAAAATATTATATAAATTATTTAAAATATTATTAATCTTGTATAAGTATATTAAGAATATTTAAAAATTTTAAAAATATTTGATAATATAGATATGAATATAATAATTATAATTAAAAATATAAGATTATTTAAAACTATTTATTTTTAGAAATTTAAGATATAAATTTAAAATATTTATAAAATATTTTTAAATTTTATCTTCTTAAAATTAATATTATAAAATATAATTTATAATAAAAATATTTTTAAACATTAAAATATTATGTTTATATTCTTATTTAAAGTATTGATATTACTAAATCACATCATATAATAAAGTTAATCTTAAAGTAGAAAAGGGAACATTCAATATTTTATTACATCATAAGAGGATTAGATTTTTATGAAGTAGATTATAACATATAAGATTTGATATGTTATAATTAATTAGTTTAAACTTATTATAGAAATAACAATAGTTTTAATATCAAGATTATTATATTTAAATAACATATTTTATTAGTTTAATATTTAAATATATTTATTTAATATATTTAAATAATTTAATATAATGTTTAAATTGGTTATCAAAAATATTAGTTAAATAATATATAAATATTATAATTCAAAAATATTTTAGGTAATGTAAAGATTTTTTAATATTTAAGATAGAACTTGAATAATATATAATAATAAAATATTTTAAAATTTTTCTTTTTAAAGTTCTTAAATATAAAAATATTTAATATTATTTTATTTTAATATAATATAATAATTTAAAATATATTAAAATATATTATAAATTTTAATATAATAAAAAAATAAAATAAATTTTTAAAAAATATTTAATAAAAAAAAATTTATATATATTATATAATATTAAAAATTAATATATTTTAATTATATTCATATATATTTTATTCATTCTCATAAAGTAGAAACTCATCTTTCACATTCAAATTTAAGAATAACTTGTTTGATTTAATAAAATTAAAATATTTATTGAAAGAATTATTTGATGATAAATATATACAAAAATTGGTTTTATTTATAAATTTATTTTAAAAAAATTTATTTTTTATATATTTAAAATATATAATTATTTTATTTAATAAAATTATTAAAATAAATCGCTTCAATTCATAATGAACAATCGCCAATGAATTTTGACAACAATCAAAGATCGATTTTCTAATTTAAGATTCAAGCATATCATGCAACAATAATTAAAAAAAATCATCGACTTGATTTTTAAAATACGCTTGTGACAAAAGAATATATAAAATAAAAAACATGATATTGTTTGTATCACTTAATAGAAATATTTTGGAAGTCTTTTATATGGTCATTTTAAGATAAATAGAATTGCTAATTAATTTTATATTGATTTACCAAATTTAATAAGTATGCATATTATCATCTTTACACATTTACATTATTGTAATTTAGAATTATGTTTACCTATTGAGCTATCAATAACTCATGATTAGCTAATGTTTACAAGTTAAGATAACAAGATTATAAGAAGAGAAGAGAAGCGGTCCATCATATACGTAACTCCACCAAAGTAAATGTTTTGTAATATAATTATTTAGATTTCAATTTAGAATGATTTTATATTAGTGGCTTTTCATTATATTGGAAGTTGTTAGCTTAGCTATCTTGAAAATAGATAATACTAATTGACGATTGAAATTATAAATCTTCATTTAACTATTCATTCTTGTCTTGATAATTCTATGTTCACATATTAAGCATGACAAAAATAGTAGCCGAGCTAATGTTGAAATATATATATATATATATATATATATATAAACACAAAAAGCCATTAGGATAACTACAAAAATAGTTGTCAGAAATTTTTTATGTAAGAAATTTTTGAGGTTTGAGTTAAGATAACTCTAATTGAGTAATATTGTTTTATATATCCTAGCATATGAATAATCAAAAAGATGTGGGAGAGACAAGACGCAAATACCGATGGAATGCCATTTAATGCCATTTAATGCCATTTAATGTTACGATAAATACTGATGGAATGCCATTTAATGCCATTTAATGTTACGATAAATACTGATCAAATGCCATTTAATGTAAAATATTGATGCTCTTACCCAAATGATGGAGAAAAGACGCAATTGATTTAAGACTCAAGATCTCAATCAAATGAAAGTACTAATATTAATGCAATGGATGGATATCTTAAGCTGCTTTAATACTTTTAACCACCATTATTAATTGGGGCTGAAGGATCAATTAAAGCAAAAAGTGACGTATTATTATGTATTAAAAAGATATTGGATGGTATATCCTATGCTGATGAAAGAAAGTTTTTCTAGCACCTACATTGGATGGAGAAACAAAAATGTAGTGGGTGGATGAAGTCATGACAAGTTAGGTGATATACCCAATATGTTGTTTAATTGGAGAGACTTTACGAAACTATTTAAAGAATGATTTGTGCCTCTTTTTGCATGAAGATAAATTTATAAGACTATTGTTAGAAGACAAACCTTCTATGCAATATGAGATGGAGTTTGCAACCCAGTGCCACAATTAGTTGCAAATGTAGAAGAGAAATATTACAAATTCTTCTCTAGGTTAAAGGACACAATCAAACAATCCTTTGTACCTTTGAGAACGATGATTATTCAATATTAATGGAGAGTGATAGAAATAGTTTTGCAAATTAATAAGAAGCATAAGATAAAGAGTATTGAAGAAAGAACATATCACTCAATAAGAAGGTTCTATTTTGAAGAAGCTTAAATCCATCACTAATAAGGTTGGTGGGTGTTGCTAATAAGGTCATGGAATTTATGCTAAGTGTAAGCATCATAAACAAATGCTTGTCAAGATCTAACACCTATTAATGATGTCATTAACCTGGTATATAATAAGGCACTGCCTAACATTTGGCCAAATAACTTCGGGAGAATTAAATCCAAGCAAAGTTTTTTCATATAAAATCATTGGTAGGCAAAAGATGATAGAATCAATTGCTTCAAACTCTAGATAAAATATATTACACAAGCCTATGCCCAAACTCAACAAGAGCTTGAAGAACTTTACTATTGAAAATGATGATGATAAAGTTGGTTAAGAAAATGTTGAAGCTAAATGTATATTCAATAGTATCTTAAATCAAATAATTTGGTTTACTAAGTTACTTGTGTATTCAACACTAATATTAATGAAAAATTAAATTAAATTAATGTTGCCATAATAATGAAAAAAATTAAAAAATAAAAATATTTAGGCATATGTTATTACGATGAATGCTTCAAGCTATATAACTATAAGTTGAATCAATATGCAAATTGTGAGAATAAAATTTTTAAAGTGGATAGATTATCCATTAAATAGAAAACAATAACTTGTAAGCATATGGATCTACATTATATACTAGAGATTTTCCCCTACTTGACATGGAGAAGTGAAGTAGGGTTTATTTTATGTTGATTCTTTAGTTTCCTATGGAAGCAAGCTCTCATAGTTAATTATATTCTAAGATATGAGAATTTATTAAGAACACTCTCGATTAAAATAGTCAATAAATATCTCCAAAGATTTCAAAGATAGACTATCAAATGATTGGATATGTTTAGAAATCAAGTGAGAAGATTCAAATAGGAAAACTTATTTATGGATTCCAAAGGAGAATAAATAGGAAGCACCCATGATACTAGGAAGGAGTGCTTAATCTATCATATGGTGAGGTTTTATATCTTTCTGAAAGAGAAAATTTTCTTTTATCTAAGTCAGAATATTATTAGAATGCTAGGACTTATAGTCCAACAATACAAGATTGTGGAAACGCTTAAGAGCTGAGGACTTATACTCATAGCCTGAAAGAAATAAATAGCCTCAGAACCTAAATCTAGAATGCTCTAGCACAAGCTAGAAACACGACCTAATTCTAAACGGAAAAACGGGACATAATGGTTTAACTCCACAAGAGAGAATTGACACATCCTGACTCTTCTAGACTTTCAACCGCTTGGAGTGGCCGTCAGCTGACACCTCCTACGCTTTAAAATCATGTAAGTTGGTCTAATGTAGATGCAAGATAGCTAAGCTGTTATTTAATTAGAAAGGAGGCTATAATCCTAAATTCATTCCCTAAAAGACTATATCATGATAGGTATGAAAACATGATTTAGGCTAATACAAAAAATTATAATCTTTTAAACCATTTTGACATATTCATTTTAGACTAAAGCTTGAGAAAATTATGCTTATATGCATGATGAAATATAGTTCTTGGTTAAATCAACAGGAAGATGTGTTCTCCACTACAAGGGATCACCCTCAAAGGTCAAGTATATCCCATATCGTCCTAGAGTGGAGACCCTTCATATTCAAGAATGAAATAATATGGCATGCATGTTGTGATAACATACAATATTCAACTAATGGGTTTCTAACTCTTTTATTTATCTTGATTATAGATCTATGCTTCAAGATGAGGTTGTGAGTTTTTAGTGATGATAGAAATTTAAATTTTATTCTAAAGAGCTTACCGCATCTAGGCCACACATCAAATGATCACACTTCAAGAAACTTATGAAGAGCATGTCATTTCTAATGCACAAGCTAAACAAAATAATTAACATATAAATTTCATAAAATAATAAGAGGTTGATGCGGCCCTGTATTGCCGTACAACCTAAAAAAGAAAAAAAGGTTGGGTGGCCGAACTCTACCCTTATACATCCCGGATTATAATTAAATTTATATAAATATAATAAATGTTATAGGTATTCAATCTTGTGCTCTTCTTTTCTTCTTTGGATTAGTTTGCTCTAGGCTTCATAAGGCCTCCCAAGTCTTTACCTTTTAACCACTGCTCATCCTAAACCACATAGCACTAATCTTAATTCTATTACAAAAAATATATATTTATAAAATAAAATAAAATCTAACTACACCTACAAAATAGATATTAGTTAAACAAACATATAATCCAAGCAGTTATATTTCACATATTTGGATTTAGCACCTTGCAGTTGGGTGGACAAGCCCACTTGTCCTAATTGAATTATGCTCATGAGCATAAGCAACACCTGCAAGTAAGGAAATTTATGTTTACTTATTATTACAGTGACCCCTTTAGAACAACCTCCTGCACAAAATAGCATTATGCTATTAATAACCTAACATCCAATCTATGTAGAAACAATCCTAACATCAAATCTAAAATATTACATCATAAAATAAAATAGAACACCATAATATACACCGGCCTAACCTAAGACTAAAATTGGTTACTTAGCATTCTAATGTGTATGCTAAGGTTTAGTGTGGTGTGTCTTGATTAAGCTTTAAGAGTATGATTATCTAAAGTTTTGAATTATTTAAGTTAAACATTAGGGGAGGTTTCACTTCAAATCTTTGAATGAATTGATTAATTTTAATTTATATATTTTTTGTTTCATTTGATGCCTACTTAATATCTAATTATTATGAAGAGAAAGAAGGGGTTTGACACTCTTCATCCCTACCTTAAGTTATTTTCTAAAGATATATTATTATGACTTTAGTTATTTTAGTGAACTTTTATAAATATTTTTATTAAACCTAAGTTTGGGTTAATCTTAAGGAGTCTTATTCAAACATGAAAGACATCTTAGGATTAATAAAATTGAATCACTATTACATGAATAACATTCCACTACTTCTTTTCATCATCAATAGCATACACACTTCTTCATTTTTTTGTATTGTTCATGATATTTAATTTAATATACATGATCATTAATGCATGAATTTGATAGAAAAGAAAAGATTTCATTTCATATCTGAGCACATGCAGACATGTATTAGATTTAGAAAGTACATGTCATTGAGAAGTGAGATTATCTAAGACCTCCTTGGGGCTACTTAAAGCATCGTATTCTTGGGATGTCTAGACTATATACTTGACAACTTAAATACATGTAAATATATACACAAACATAGAAATGAAAATCATGCAAAAGTTATATAAAATCAAATCTTTTGTTCATGTAAAGCAAAGTTTTATCTTAAATTCTAGCACATGCATACACATGAATGAAATTAAGCAAGTACATGCTGTTGTTAAACCAGGGAAGTGAGATTATCTAAGATATCCTTGAGGCTACTTAAAGCCTCATGTTTTGACATGTCCAGACTATATACTCGTCAACTCAAACATATGTAAACATGCACATTAACCATGTAGACAAAATGATCCTTTACCATCTTTAAATTATAACTAAATGTAAAATTTATTAAATATTTATAGCCAACATTAACTTAAATTTCACATTCATATACATCATCAACTTATAGTTTTGAAAATAATTTGAGATTTATTAGTAATAATAGACATATCATATAATAATATTTATCCAACATATGCAACTTAAAATGCAACCATAGTCTTTTGGTTCTCTTTTTTTTTAAAAAATATGAACATGTGAAACAAATTGAATAAATATTTATAATGATTGAAAAGAAGTAACTAAATATTATCACATAACATATTCAATTACATTAAGTCCAAAAGACAATCAAGCCAGATAAATATTGATTGACATCACTTTTGGAGTGAGTTCTCAATCTCCTCATCTTAGACATAGAAGTCTTCTAGACACTAAGATTTTCTTAGTCATAAGACACTTCTAATGATTAGTGAACACTTAACATAAACCTAGAGACTTAGAAGGGTTAATCATAGGATTACGTTATGCCTTAGGGATTAAGATAACCCTTCTACCTCACAACCCAAATCCAATCCAGATTCATCCTATCAAACCTACAATCAAACCTCAAAATCAATTCAAGTATCAAAATCCAAATTCAAATCCCAAGCCAAATGATTAAAGCCCATGATCGAATCAAAAATCAAAATCCTTCCTAAACCCTATGATTTATCTTATGGACTTAGCCTTAGCCAAATCCAAATCAATCTAAATTCAATTAATTTTCTCAAAGATCAATTCAACCCTTCAATTAATTTATCAAATTCAAACTCAAACTCAACTTCAAATTCACAAATCCCATGATGATCTATCTTTTTTTTATAGGTATTGATCATATTAAAATAAATGCCATAGATTTTTTTATAAGTTTATATAATTTTAATTTATGCATTAAACATTATAGATAAATATGAAATGATATGAAAATGTGAATGCCATGAAATATGTGCATGTTATCTGATAGAGTTTAATCAGATTAGTTAGGGATATTAAGGCACTCTGGTAAAAAATAGTTATGAATGAAGTATCTTAAATGGTATGCATTTTAGATGAAGCTCTTGTTATAATGTGATATATAAAATGATTTAGATAAGAAGTTGTATTGCATGTAGTACATAATAAGAATATTTTTAGAATCCTTTATATGATCATTTTCAAATGATTAGAAATGTCAATTTATTTTATATTGATTTACCAAATTTAATAAGCATGCATATTATCTTCTTTACAACTTTATATTACTATAATGGTGAGTTCTCAATGAATGATAAAGCAACTAAAAAAATTAGTTGATGGAGAACTCAGAACCGGAAGGCAACAAGCGGCAAGAGTCTTAGATTTGGGAGGCATGAAGCAAGTAGGGTGTATTATTTAGTTTTAATCAAAAATTAAAACAAATTGAAAATTTTAAACAATTTGATTTGATTATAAATTTAATAATTTAAAATTTTATTTTAATTAATGAAAACTTTTATTGCTTATTACTTGTTCATTATATAAGAAAATTATATAATTAATATAAATTTCACAAATAATTTTTAAATATAGTAAACTTCAGTTTATCCAAAATTAAACTAAAATAACATAATCAAATTATTATTTGATTTGTTTGGTTTTGTATTTTGTTTGGTCGGTTTGATTAAATATTTTGGGAATACAAAATAAATTGAATTTTAAAATTCACCATCCAAACTATCCAGACAAGCCAAATGCACACCTCTAGCATGTAGCTAGCTAAAGGGTTAAATCTTGGAAAAGTAGGTCTTATTTTTTAAAAAATAACCCTTAGTTTAATGGGTGGGGCAGTGAGGGGAACGCCTCAATGCCCCTATTATAGCTCTGCCCCTAGTTATATATAGATATTAAAAAAAATATCAAAATTTTAAAAGTATTCCTTGGTTTCAATCTTAATGTATGGAAGGCATAGCAGAGTGTATTTGCATCCAAAAAAATTTTAAAAAAAGGAATTAAAAAAATCTAACTCGTAGTTCCATGTTAGCAAAATCATTTAGAGAGAGAGAGAGAGAGAGTCGTGAAAGATTAGAGCTCGGAACATTATAAAAAGAGAAGAGGGGGTTAGCCCAACAGTTTTTTGATTATACCTGCACACATGTGAGAGAGTGACAAACCCTAGTCTATCCCTTTGCTGCTCAACAAGCCCTAGCCGATCCCCTTTACTATTTGAGAAGCCTAGCCGACCTCCATACCTTGCACACAAGAGTCGAAGTCGACGACTTCGAGTGAAGAAGAAAGCTAATTGAACCCTAGATCCCCTTCTGCATGGGTTGGGTGTGAAAGGGGGCCAAACTATGGGTTAAAAAAAGAAGATATTAAGAGCCCAAATTCAAATATTGCCCCTCCCTACGAAGGCATTTTCATCCAACAGAGGAGAAAAAAGCTTTTAAAGTTTTAATTTTAGGTAAATTTAAAAATGAAAATTTTTTACAATTAATTTCATGCTCCACATGTCAAATTAAACAAGGGTCTGGTTTGAGATGAACATACCTTTCTCTGTTGATCTTAGATCCAAAGCAAATGAGAAGAGTGCGAGCATGCTATTTCACAAAATGAAAACTACTAAGCTATCACTCAATCAAATTAAAAATAATTAACTTAAAATTAAAATCATTTAAGTAACTAAATCATAGGTTTTGAACAAGACCTCCAATTATTGATCAGTATGAGATGAATACACCCCTCTTTGTTGATCTTAGGTCAGAGAGAGAGAGCAAATCAAGATCCCTACCAAACATAAAAGAGAAAAGAGATTCAACTGATAATTCATTTTAAATCATAAATGAGATTGACTTTTAAGATTCATCTCAAAATATATATCAGATTGAATCTGAGACTCATCTCAAAATATACATCATCTTGAAACATATAGTAAATTAATCAAAAATTTATTTCAACATTGAATCAAAGATTCAACATTAAATCAAACATTCATCTCAACATGGAATCAAATATTCATCAAAATATACAAATGGGGTTAAATCAAAGATTCACCCTAAATATAAAAGAGTTTGAAATTAGAATTCATATTAAACATAAAAGTATTAAAGCAAACCAATTTGGCATTGGTTGTAAGTCTAATACACATATTCATAAAATGAATTACATTTAATCATGACATTCAAAAGAGATATAAGTCCAATATAAATGCACAAAATCAAATTCCACTTGCTTAAACATATTAAATAGCCTTCCAATGGATGCAAGTCTAGATGTGTCAGTAAGATTCAAAACATATTAAATGACCTTCCAATAGATGTAAGCCCTAAATGTGTTTATAAGGCATATTTTCAAAAAATATTAAATGCCCTCGAATGAATGTTTAACCCATTATTTTATAAGGTGGAGTTCACATTAATCTTGAACAAGCTAATTCACTAAGCAAACCTAAATGTAATAAATGGTTTTTAATAAATGTAAGTCCAATATGTGTTTGCAAGACAAATACTATTCAAATCATGACATTCCAATGGATATAAGCCCAATGTTGTCATAAGTCGATTTCAATCAATCATATTAAAATTAGCATTTTAATGGATGTAAGCTAATATTTGTCGCAAGAGACTTCAATCAATTATATTAAAACCATATTATAATGGATGTAAGTCAATGTTGTCGACAAAAATTTCAATCAACATATATTAAAAATCAAAATTCTAATAATGTAAGCAATGTTGCTCAAGAAACAAATTAAACAAACAATATTAAAAAATCAAGAATAAAGAGATGTAAGTCTAATCTAAATTGGCATTTCAAAGGATGTAAGTCATTGTCAAGGTGGGCTCTATATTTTAAGCATACCACTTTCCAATGGATGTAAGTTCGATCAAATCTAACATTCCAAATAGATGTAAGCCCAATATACATTATAAAATGAATTTATCAATAGCATTTCAAAGAGTTGTAAGTCCAAAATACATTTATAAAATGAATCAATCACTCAAATCATGTCATTCCAATGGATATAAGCCCTAAGTATGTCTGCAATGTAGACTTCAATCACTCAAATTATGGCTTTCTAATGGATGTAATCCCTATGTATATCTACAATGCAGACTTCAACCATTGAAATCATGGTATTCCACTAGATGTAAATTCTATGTATGTCTGCAATGTAAACTTTATAAATCAATCATTAGGGGACTTACAAATTAAGTTTAGCTTAAATAATTTAATAAACACTTGTACAATAAAACCATAATAACAATTTTATTCTAGGAGATCCGGGAGGAGGCAACCCATGGTTACTAATCAAGTTCCATGGACATTATGACAAATAGCCATCTGATGTGGTAGACTTGAATAATAATAGTCATATTGATTTGGACTGCTCTCCTTCATCCCAAAATAGTCATCTACATCATACCACCAAATACCAATTTATACTAGAGATTAATGCTTATTTCCAACCTTAATCGATAGTGCTCATTCTATGGATGCATCCATAGGAAGTAGCCAAATCACTTTATGACAATCTTGATTCCATAAGTCCAAAAAATAGACCACATATAAACAAGAATGAAATATATTTGTTTAATCCCTTTAGCAAGTACCTCTATTCCCAAAAGCCTCTTTCTTGCATGCATGACCATTGAGCTTTATTTCTTCAAAAATTTACTTTTCTTTTGAAGCATTAGATCAATAATTCTAGTTAAGTTGCTAGCTTCTTTGAATTAGCTATACATCATCTTCTCAATTTTGACATTCTCAAGGAATTATATGCATAAGATAAAGCCTCCATTGATAATTAGAAACACAATAAGGTGCATTAGAATGCAATGGATTCTTATATGTATAAGTGTTATGTTCAAAAGAAATTTATGTTACATTTGGACATTGCTAGTACATTGTATGGCATGGTAAATAGTGTGCTCTTATAGGTCATGAGAAAACAACCATTGCTATCAAAGATGATTTCTTTTAGTCTCCCATGTGACAAGGTATCAACAATTTTGTTCAACGATGTAGAATTTATCAGGTAACAAAATGCCATGCTGAAAACACCAGAATCAATATTGCGTTTGGTGATGATATAGAGAAATAAAAGTAGGTGTTCATTATTATGATAGCTTCTCCAAAATGGCTTGCTTTATACTCCAACAAAAGACCATCAATAGTGTAAACATGGCTTATTTATTCTTCTAAGAGGTTGTTCGATTACATGGGATTTATAAATCCACCTTGTTTTAACTATGATGTTAAGTTTTTGAAGCACTTTTCGCATGTATTATAAAAGAAATTTAATGCATCCCTCTCACTCAACAAGCAAGCACTGCAATTAAAAAGAAATCAATCGCATGCTATGCTCTTTAAAGTCCAAAGTCATCGATGATGGACCAAAATAATGGAATCAATCACTTCAATCCAAATTTGCCTTCAATGGCACACTCAACTAGTCAACAATCACTATCTTTTCTCCATTGTAAACACTAAAGTGACAACTTATGTGGTTGATTTAATTGAGCTTAATCTTTGTTTCACATAAGACCATTAAACATTTGTCCGAATAGGTCTAGCAAGTGTAGCATGAGATCACAAAAAAAAAAAAAAAAAAAAAGATGGAAGAATTCGATGCTAAATATAAAGAGCTCCTTAATCACCATTGACACTTTATGATATTCAAGGAAGGGGACCTCATGATGGTCCACCTCAATAAGATTTAAAATATAGTTAGCATGTGTCAAAAGATTCAACCATGGAAGATCAATCCTTTACAATAAAAAATAATCTCATTGATAATGCCTACATAAATGATTTAAATGATCTACGCGACAACTTAAAGACATTCAAGACCTTCAATGTCAAAGACAATTTTGAGTATCACCCATTGGATACAACCACAATTCTCAACTTGAACTCAAGATTGAGTTCTTCCGAAGATGAGGAAATGTAATGTTACGGTTCCTCTATCCCATATTTTGCCTCAACTCCACTCCTTCACCTATGTTTTTAATTTTTTGAAATGACATTTTTAATGGCAGCTAAATCATTAGGGAATGTAAGAAGAGGCATAAAGTAAAAATGAAAGAATATAATAGCTCATTTGGAACTATTTACTTTTGTTTTATTGTTTCTTGATTTTCTATGAGGTTATATCGCCACCACTCCTCTTCTATGAAAGTTCTACTAGTTCAATTATTCGATAAGGTGGCTCAATCTTCCCCCCATCAAAACACCCTGTTTGTTTTATGACTATAGATCAAAACATTTACAAAGCTTATAAACTTGATAAAGAACACGAATGCAGAGGAAGAGACTATAAACACATGCGTCATAAATTTAGAGAGATAACGAAAGGTATCTTTGACTTGTCATCAACTTTTCACCAACTTGCAAGCAGTGCAATCTAGAACAGAGCTTAAAATAATAAAGCTCAACTTTATTACAGCCCCAACAAAAAAAACTCATATATTCTCCTCTTATCTTATTTCCCTCATGCTTCACTATATAAAATAGTTACAACCATTATTTCTCATTGAAGTAACGCAGTGCGACGAGCTCTGTGATATGTTAATTAAAAAAATGAGCATCAACATAAAAAAAATGCCCTTCATGGCATCTGCCCCAACATAGAATAGTTCTCATGAAGTAAGGCTGACTCTAAAGTTTGAAGCTTAACTATCTTCCGTTATGTCCCATCAAGTGCATCATACAATGCTGGATTGCGTTTGGAGTACAACGAAGCCTTTTCAACATGTCGGTAAATCTTATCCCAAGCCAGTAGAACTATATTGCATTCTAGTTGAAGATTTTAACGCATAGGAAGACTGAGCTATCCTTCTGTATTTTGAACTATCTAGAAAGAACACATTTTGCAACGTAAGAAATATTTTCAAAAGAAAATTTTGGGTGGCGTGGTTTCTGGGGTTAAAGTGTTATCATTTTTAGATAGGAAAACGCAAGGACATCAGAGAACCTCTCTGCCAACGATTACATTTGACTTTAGAAACATGAATGGTGATACAGGCTATACACATTCATAGTTCCAGTTTTCCGTTCTCCTGCTGGATATATTTTGACAATAAATTCATCAAAACTTCAACTTTTAGAGCATAAAATCGCATTAATCGAAAGAAACAGAAAGATACAGACTTTATCGATCCAAAATTATTCACAGACCTTGAATGCGCCGTCACAGCACTTTTTCTTGGTTCCTGCGTGGAGGTGAGGCTACAACGCCCTTTCGTTCACTCGTATCTGCAGTCGCAGTAATGCCAAGCAATCATGTCAGTGTTCTTGACATTTTTAGCTAAGGATTAGCAAATGCCATCGGGGAATCAAGGAAAGAATAAATAATAGAAAGTACCAAAAAGTGAATAATGATGAGGTACAAAAATATAAATGGATGCTAGTGAGATTGGAAGTATCAGCATGGGTTTAGAGTTCGACCCTCAGCGATATTTCGACGAACAGTTGGAGGGCCTGGTATAGAGACATGAGAAGCGGAAAGCTGAGCGCCATAAATGGAAGCCACATCTTTCATCTTTATCTTATAGCATTTAAGTGTCATGTGAAATTAAAATGAATGTTTGACTAATTATAGATCATAATTAGCATATATTTTAGGAACATTTTTCTTTAAATGTCATGCACATAATTGACAAAATATTTATGATGTTTATTTTCCTGAAAATGTTTTTAAAAAATTCTTTGAAATAAAATTACTCTAAATAAAGCTTAATTATTCAGGAATAAAAAAAATTATAGATATTATTTTATTATTAAGTTATTAGTGAGTCTTTGTTTTCCTATTTGTTATAAATATGCCTCTAAAAAAAAAAGGTAAAAGTAAGGAGCCTTTGGCTCATACTATCTCCCCACTAATCTACAAGAAGTTGAAAGCATCTTACAACTCCATGAAGTTACATGCTAAAAATTGCATAGTTATCCCTATTCAGTATAATATTATTTATATATTATATGTTTTATATGTTGAAAATATAATAATAGCCTCTTTGTTGAATGCTTATTAGATATGTAGATCATTTGAAATGGATTCAAATTTTAGTTTAAACCTAAATTGAACAAGCTTAGATGTTTGTTCAAACATGATTTGAATCATTGTTTAGAGGAAGGTTTGCAAAGATTGTGATGTGGAGAATTTGATGTCTCCGAGCAAGGGATTGAAGGCAAGGAAGGTTTATGATGGGATGAAAATGTTTGTGAAGGGAGAGAGCTCATTAGAGAAGGCATCAATGTGACTAACATGTGTGAAGAATAGAGTTTGTGTGAGCTCTAAAGGAAAGTATCAATGGGATCAACATGTGAGAAGGAAAAGATTAGTATGTGCACAAACTTGCTAAGAAAGGCATTCACAAGACTAACATGTGTATAGTAATGAGACTAATAGGAGGTTCAAATTAATACTTGAATCAAGTTCAAACCAATTATGAAAAGGTTTGAACAAGGATTGAATGTTTGTGTTAAATTTGAACTAATTTTGAAGGACTTTAATAAGTAATCTGCAAGCATATGCATCACTGAGGTAATTTTATCCCAAGGGAGACTTTCAAATATATTCCTTTAATAAACATTAGTGTGGATAGTTATTATGCATATTATGAGATATATAGTTAAATATTTTAATTAAAAATATAACATTAAAATGAAAAAAATTAAATTAAAATAATAATAAACTCCCATTTCACTAAACTTATAGTCTTAGTGGACATCTTACAAGATAATTTAATGACACCAAAATGATCTCATCCAGTCCAACTAAGCACAAATCAAATATTTAAAGTGTAATTAAATTTTTTTGATATTAATTAAAATTCAAATGATTTCTAATTTTTGTATGCTTACAATTAAAATGAGCATTTAGATAAGAGAAATCTAGTGAGTCTAAGATCTTTTAATTTCAAATTCATAAAAGATTTCAAATGCTATGATAATATATATATATATATATATATATATATATATATATATATATATATATATATATATATATATATATATATATATATATATAAAGAATTTGATTACTTTTTTAAGTTGATACTCTCACAAAGATAAAAGATCTCTATTTTCTATGCAAAAGAGACTTGTATTTAAAATTATATAAAGCTTAAAGGGCTTAAGAACTCCATAATTTTATCGATATTGATGCTAAAGATCACAATCAATAATCAATCATTCGATTATCTTCACTTGATCATCCTCGTGCATCCACTATCATTGCATCATTATTATCTAATCATTATCAACCAATCATCATAGTTCATATATTGCTATCCAACCACTATTATTTAATTGCTTTCATATGATGATCATTACACATTTATCAATATCCAGTCATCATCATCCAAATATTATCATCCAATTGTTGTAGTTTAATAACTATCATCTTCTTTGACTAATGACATTGTCCAAATGTTGTCATCACCCATTAATACTTCTCAAGTATTCTCAACAATCATAGGAGATTGAGCTACGTATAATCTCATGATTCTCATCTACCCAATTATAGGAAAGTGTAAACTTTTTTATTTATTTATGTTTAAAATCTTCATGCAAAGTTAAAATATAAACTATTTATAGCATCATAAATTATTTAATACATAATTTAGCATCATTTATGAGAAACACCTAGCATCCTAACATTCCCAATTCAATAACAAAAGAAATAATATTTACAAATGGTGTAATATAATAGCCATTCTTGGCATCTTTCTTGATACAATATATACATGTGAACAATTCATTGACCAACCTAAACCATCTAATCATGATATCAAGCCATGAGTTGTATAATATCACATGATTAACAATTAACTAAGTCACTTTACATTGCCTTCTAACCTTAAATTTAAACTTCATGAGTCCACACTAACTTCACCATCATAAAGAGTTGTGTGTAGCGAAAATGTCATAATCACAAAGATTTTTTAAAACAAAATTTTGCAGGAGCTCTTCCCATATGAAGTATTTATTTATGTAAAATATTTTGATCAGAGCATCATTTTATGAAACATATCACACCATTGCATTTGGATAATCGAGATGGATCGGATAGGCCTTTTAATGTTAAGGTTGGATATCATTTGATCATTCACCGAGTTGTTTATTATTATTATTATTATTATTATTATTTTCTTAAGGAGATAATTTCAACGCCAATCTTCAAAAAAAAAAAAAAATTTATATACATTCTAATTTAAATATTTTGATCAAATTCTTGAGACTAAATCATAACTCTATTTTATGATTTTTGAGTTAATTTGATTTAACTCAAGTTTAAATCGATAAGTTGATTATTAATTCAATCAATCAATTTAGATTCAATTAATTTTTTGTGATGAACTCAAATAATATAAACTTCAAGAAAGACTCGATTAAGCCAATCTAATACAAATTAATTTTGATTTGGGTTTATACGTAACATATGGATGAAGCATGAGTTAATTAAGTTAATCAAATAATCTAAACAATTTAAATATATGTGCAAGCTATCATGTTCCAGCTTAATTAACGACAAGTTCTGACCAAATCATTTATAGGATTATAATTTAATGCATATTTTAGGGGTTCATTTATGAAGATTATAATAGCCATTTAAATTAAATGAGATGCTATAAAATTGAATGATTTTTTTAAGAGGCATTTACATGCATAACATAATTATTATATATTTATATATATCTAATATTCAAATTTTTATATTTGCATCAATAATACCTAAATTTTAATATTATATTAGAAATAATATTATCGTTAATTTTTTTAAAATAAAAAATATATTTTTCATGCATAAAAACTTTTAATATTATCTTTCCCTCCTATTCTCCTCCCTCAAAATCCCTCTAAATGATGGCCGTCTCTCTAGCTTGCTTGCATGGCTACCAAGTGTCATCATGTTACATGTACGAGAGGAAAGAGGAAGAGAGATTACATCATGTGAGAGATGTATTTACATAACTCACATCTAAAGATTAATTTTTTAAAAATAATATATATTTTTTCATGCATAAAAAATATATTATATTTAAAAAAAATCAATTTATTTTTGAAGTGAATCTTGTTTTGTGCAATCTTCATCATAGGATCTCCCTAAATTCATTCTTTGATCATTTTTGAGTCAATTTCTCCATCGAATGAGCTTCGGTCAACTTGGATCGAGCAATGGAAAGTGGATAGTGTTCATCTTCTGCGCCACGAAGATCATCACCATTCCGCGTGATTATATGATTATTCACATTAGAAATTTCGATTTGATCCCTTTGGAATCATCAGATTAATCTTGATCATCGATCGAGATCAATGGCCAAGACGAATCCGCCGCGCTAAATCACCGGTTCGACAATTTAAGTGGACAATACCACAACGCCATGTGAAAAGCGCTGTCACATTAGCATCCGCGTGACGCAGATGGTTTAAAGGCTTAATTAAGATTTAAAAATATAATTAAATAGCCAAAACTTCCAAAAAAAATCATAATAAATTATAGAAAAATCCAAAAAATTTAAATAAACTTATTTTGGAAAGGTTAGATGGAGAAAAATTTAATAAAAAATATCCTTAATTAATACCTAATAAATAGAGCTTAATTAAGATTTGAATCTCAGACTAATTATCTTAATTAAGGCTATATTACTTGGCTAATTAATTTTAAATTTGGTATGATAATTTTAAGGGATGTTATCTACTTCTCATAATTTTCTTGGAATTATTTGTCATTTAATTCAAAGATTTTAAAATTTCAACTTTAATTACCCTCTTTAATTAATTAAATAATTATTAAAAGTAGAAAACAGCAAAAATTAAACAATTAATGTTAATTAATCAATATGAACAATGAAAATAATGAGGGAAATAATTAGGACCCATTTCCTCTTTTTTTTCAAATATATTTCCTGAAGAGGGTTAATTAATACGTTTAATAATTAAGGAATAATTTTAAAAAATTAATGATAAAAAAATTTAATTCAGATAATTCAAACATAATCCATTAATCCCTTTATGTGCTTAATAGCATAAAGTCATTAAAGAAATTATGACTATCCCATTGGTGTGGGAAAATCATAAGAGTATTTAACCTAGATTTTTTTTTCTTCTTTAATTTAATTAACTCATAAGCCTGAGCCTAATTATGATAGACTCATTTAAGTGCATTATTAATTTTATTTTCCCAAAGCATATCATTGAAGGCTTGTTGACCTCACTTTTGGAGTGAGGAATCAATCTTCCCATCATAGGTCAAGGAGTCTTCTAGACACTAAGTGCTCCTTAGTCATAGGACACTTCTAGTCGCTAAGTGAATAATTAACCTAAACCTAGAGACTTTATGAGGGTTTTCCAAAGGATTAGGCTAAGCCTTAGGACCCAAAGTGACTTACCCATCCTATGGCCTAACCAAGCTCATGCCTACCTCCTTAGCCAAAATTTAACATCAAATCAATGTATCAAATACCAATTGAATCTCAATTCATATCCCAATATCCAAACTCTAAACCAAATGATTGAGACCCATTATCAAATCCAACATAATCTAAGCCTAAGCCTGTGATTTAATCCCATGGACTTAGCCAAATTTCTCCAAATCAATCAAATCCTTCAATCATCACTCCCAAACCATATCAAAATATATAATTAAATCAAATCAAACCATCATCAATTCAACCATCCTAACCTAGCCCATTTGAACTCAAATGTCTAAATGAGCCAAAACCCAAATTAAACTCAAATTTAATGAAACTCAATAGAAATCTAAATCAAATATATTTGAATTAAAATCTAAATTCAATTAAGCTTGGGCTGAGGTAATTAGGTTGATTAACTCAATTAACCTGTTTAAGCTCAAAATCACTTAAGTCCAAATAAAATCAAATTAAATTATAATTAAACAAAATTAAATTGAACCAAAAGCACAAAATTAACACATAAACACAAACAAATCAAGACTAGACACAAAGTGGCAAATAGATCATTTGACCTAGAGTTGACTCAAGTGGGTTTCACTAACTCAAATGTCAATTAATTGAAATGTAGCCAAATTAAACTACTACAAGAACTCAAAATCATCAAATGAAAATGTTTAAATATAACTCTAAATCAAAAGATGTCTTAAGTGGGTTTATTTGACCACTTAACTCAAATAAACTCAAATAGACTTCATTAAGCCAAATCCAAATCAAATTAAAAATTAATCTAAATCAAACATTCAAAACCAATTGAAAGTCATAAATGAACCTAATCCAAACATGGATTCAATTTAACCAATTTGGACATTTAAATTAATTGAACCCATTTAACTTATTTGAGTCAAAATGAATCAATTTGAGTTGAAATCAATCAAATCAAGCTTAAACCAATTAAAATTAATCAAATGCAAACATCATAAATGAATAATCAAATGTAAATAAAAATAAAATTCAATTTTAAAATGGCTAATTGAGTTAAGGAAGCTAACTTGATTCATTTAGGCCAAAAGAATTAAAACTTGGTTCAAATTAAATGAAATTAATTAATCATTAATATTATAAATGATCAATGAAACATTAATTGAAACTCAAATCTAAAATCAATTAGCCAAAAGAAATGCAATTAAACTGACTCAAATGAATTTAAACTAAATCTAAATTAAAATGGAATGAATTGAACTTTAAATAACTCCAACTCAATTTAAGTGAACTCAACCCAACCCATAGCCCATTTAGGCTTGATTTGGGCAGCTAACCATCACGTGGAATGAAAGGCATGTGAGGTGGGGTGGGTATCCATAGAAGATGTGATCATTTCATGAGAGAAAATCTAATATGCCACACTCCTTCATTAAATGATGCTAATCTCACAGCCAAAATAGAAGACTTTGGGAGCAAGAAGACAAGCCATGGCCATCCAAAATTGACTCTTCCATGCGAGCTCACGGCCAACCTAAAAAAGCAAGCAAGTAAGCCTTTCTAAAAGAGCAAAAAACACTAAAAAGCTTCCTAGAGATTTTCTAAGAAAAACTGTGCCCTCTCCCTCCATTACCATCGGAGAAACCAACCCAAACCGAACAGATTCCAATGAAGTGCGGTGAAGGTTGGTGGCTACGACATTCCAAGGGGAGGCAAGAGCTCATATTCACTCCGAAGCTTCGTCTCACATCCGAGAACATCTTCGAATTGATTCAGCCACTCGATAGCGGCTCATGTGAGGTAATTTCATCAATCTTTAGCCGATCATAAATATCTTGGTTTGTGATGATGTTCGCACGATCTTAGGAATATCCATTAGATACCGCTTGCACTTTCTATTTTAAACGATCCTAATGCAAGTACGAGAGTATTTCCGGTGAGATTCGATGAAAAATCTAGCCCGAATAGGCCCTGGGTGTCAATTTTCTGTTCATCAGCCCTCAGCTCATCGTCCACAGGGAAGACGAGTCAGTGGTCATCTGATCCCCATTAATAGGGATGGACGACTGAGATTAGAATGTTAGAAGCTCTGATTTTGTCCCTCATATCATGTCGTTTGATCTGGGCCATCCGATCTCTGATCGGACGGTCCGATCAAACTGGTACTTTCCTGCTCAATTGTCACGTGGAGTCCGCATGGCTAAATTAAGCTTCTGCATGCAAAAGTCAATCCCAGTCAATGCCACATGGCGCTGACTGGTTTAAGTAAGAAAATAAAGGTTTTCTAAATTTAAAAATTACCTAAACTCACTTGAATTTTTAAAAAATCATAAAAAATAAAATACTCAACAAAAAATTGCAAAATAGCACATGCTGGATTCATCTTTTCGAGCTTAATTTAGGTTTTAGTGAAAACAACATTTCATTACTTAATCTAAAAATATTAATTAGATTGATCTAAAACTTTTAGGGATTGAAATTGAGGTTAAAATACACATACCATAAAAAATTCAAATCAAAATGATAAATGGATTAAGAGATATTAAATTTCAAAGTTCAAATGGCTAATTTCATCATGAATTAATTGAAAAATCTAGAAAATTATAAATCCTTAAAATAGTTTAAACCACTTCAATTAACATCTAAGATCCTAAAGAAAATAATACAATATTTTGAAACTTGATAAACCTAAAAGAAACATTTCGGGTTAAGATTTAATAAATTAAAATTAACATTAATTGAATGAATTAAAGCTAAATTCCTAACAATTTAAATGTTAAATCAAAATCAGAAATAAAATAATACTTAAACAAGTGTTAATCAAACCTCAAATCAAGCAAATGTCACATAATATTCAAATGAAATTAAATTGAATATAAACTTAAACTTAATTAAGTTAATGAAACTCAATTAAATATTAATTAAATTTCAAATTAAACTGATAATTAAACAAACCAATGAAACTTTTATCTCCAATCATCCTAATCTAAAGATAAATTCAAACTTTAACCTAAATGCCTTACGTTAATATAAATCAAACCAAATGAAATAAACTTAAGACAAACATGACAAAAACATTAATGCAAGCTAAAATAAAATATTGATTTAAACTAAATCAAATAAAATAAATAAATCAAATCAAATCATAATTGATTTAATTATGCAATCAAATTAAAATTCATTTAAGGAAGCTTAATCTGAATAAACTAAGACAATCAAATGCTTAATCAAATGAAACCAAAGTTGCATTGAATCAATCTAGATGAAGTAATCACTAATCAAGCTTCTATTAGCTAATCAAATCAATTATGAACACCCAATCATATTCAACTAAACCATTGATCGAAGCAAACAGTCAATTAGGTCAATCAAAATGATAAAGAATTATAACTAAACTTTAATTTGATTAATCATAAAAATTAAATTTTAACCAAACAAATCAAATAAACAAGACAACTTTAAACTATCCAATCATTTTAGTTAGCTATATGAAGCAAACCAATCTAATTAAATCCTAATTAAGCATTGAATCTTAATCATATGAAATCACTTAAATTCAATAAACAACAAAACTAAATTGAGCTATAATTAGGTCAATCAAAATGGCAAAGAATTATAACTAAATTATTTCAATCAAAATGACAAAGAATTATAACTAAACTTTAATTAGGGCAATCAAAATGACAAAGAATTATAACTAAACTTTAATTTGATTAATCATATAAATTAAATTTTAACCAAACAAATCAAATAAACAAGCTAACTTTAAACTATCCAATCATTTTAGTTAGCTATGTGAAGCAAACCAATCTAATTAAATCCTAATTAAGAATTGAATCTTAATCATATGAAATCACTTAAATTCAATAAACAACAAAACTAAATTAAGCTATAATTAATCATCAAACCTAAATCAAATAGATCACGACTCATAATCAAATCAAATCAAATCAAACTAAAGTAAACCTCAATCAATTCAATATATAATCAAGTTTGGTTCAATTCAATCTATTTGAATTATATGAATTAGTTAATCATTAAACATATAAGTTTAATAATCAAATTAAACATGAACTATCATTCAAAGACATTAACCAAATTCTAATAAATGAATCAAATTAAATGAAACTCTAAATGCAAATAATTAAATTTAATTGAACTCAAGATAAGCACTTAATTCACTTAACCTAAGAAAATCTATAAACTAATAAAACTTAACAAACAAAATCAATTTAGTCAAGTTAAAAGATTAAATTAAATAATCCTCAATGTATAACCAATATATAAATCAAATCACCAATTTTAGTAAACCAAATGATCAAACTCTTATTTATAACCCAAATAAGAAATTTCTTTGAACCTTGATCAAATAAGAGGTTAATTAAACTAAAATATTTTAACAAAATAAATCTTAAATGAATAGAAGAAATCATTATATTTAAATACCATTGAAATAATTTAATCAATATCATATAAAGTTAAGATCCCAAATTGAAACCCAAAGAAAAGAATTAGATATTATTTCAAAGGATATTGAATTATCAAAATTTAATTAAATCAAAACATATAATCCAAAATTAATCAATCAAAATACATAAAGTTAAACAAACTTAAACTTTAAAATTTAAATCAAATCAAACAAACATTAATCAAATCAAATCAATTTGGTTGAATCATTTACATAAATTCAAATGGGCTAATTAAGATACTTAGGTTCTTAGTTCAACCCTTAGAATAAACTTTCATCTCAGGATGAAAGTTTCATTCTATTAGGATTAGGATGTTGAATGAAATAGATTTTGTTCTAAGTAGAATTCATCTTATTCTTCATTCCTTAAAACCTAAATCCAACTTAAACATAAAAATGAATTTAAAATTGAAACAAAATAAAAATTAATTATTTAAATCGAAACCATCTAATGGAAAAATTGAACAAACTCTGAATTCAAATTGAACTCAAAATGAAATAAAGTCTAGAATAGACTTCTCACACAAACCTTCTATTTACACTATAATCAGGCCACCACTTCTAGTCCTAAGTTATGATGGTGTATGTGTGTTGTTATGTTATATTTTATTTTATGATGCAAAGTTTTAGACTAGATGTTAGGATGTATGAATTGTTGTGGAGTTAGAAAAATTTCTATATGGTCGCCTTTCATCTATTGGGTGGAAAGCAAGAATATAAAAATTCATCTTTTTGGGATGCCAAAAATATCCGTAGATGTGCTTATTCAGGTGATCGGGTACGTCATCAAGGAATAGTGTACTATCTCGAGAGATAGGAGTCACTACCCTTTAGTGGACCTAATCACCTCAATAAGGACTCATAAGGACAATATGTCTACATATGTACTAGAGATTCTTCCCCTACTTTACATGAAAAAGTAAAGCAAGGTTTATTTAAAATCGAGTTCGTTAAGTTCCCTATAGGGGCAAGCCCCAATAGATAATTACATCCTAAGGGACAAGATCCCTTAGGAATACTCTCGATTAAGGTAAATGATCATTGTCTTCAAAGAGTTCAATAGGAAAGGACTATCAATCAATTAGTTCATTTTTGAAGATCAAATGGGATTGATCAAAGAGATGGAGTTATTATCGAAGCCAAAAGAAAGATAAGTAGGAGATGCCCACAATGCTAGGAAGCCTAGCGAGCATCTCAAACTATTCTATGATTAGGCTTTACATTTTTGAAATTGATTTAGTTTATTTGAATTGAATTTTCCATTATAAATTTAGGGCTTATGATTCCATAACACAAGATTATGGAAATGTCTAAGAGGTGAGGAATTATTCTTATGGCCCACAAGAAGAGAAGCAACCTCAGAACTTAAATCTAGAGAGCTTTGGCGAGAGGTGAAAGCACAACCTAAATCTAAGATGAAAAATGGGTATTTGGTTTGCCTCTCCAAAGGAGGACAAACCACCCGGCTACATGGACTTACAACTGCCAGGGTGTGGCCGCCAACTAACTCTTCTATGATTTTAAATACATGTAGGCAAGTTTTATGCTTTATGCAAGATAGCTAGGCTATTATTTATTTAGAAAGAGACTAAGTCCTTGAACTCACTCCCTAAAGAGAATAGATCATGTAAGGGCATACTTCAAATGACCTAAACCTAATGCAATTTAGATTTCATTTTATTTTCATTTTTGGACAATTATTTTGACTCAGATTAGTAGGACTTATATGCCTAATGCATGAGAAATGAGATTATTGGTCAAAATCAATGAGAAGGGAGGAGGTGTGTTTCTACCATGGCTCTCAAAGGTCAAGCCAAGTTTCTCGGAAAAGGTAGAGGCCCTCCAATCAAGAGTGAAATAAGATGCATTTGTGCATGATGTTATAAAATAAGTACTCATCCAGCTATGGGGTTGCTAATTCTTTTATCTTGATTTTAGCCTAAGCTTTAGGTGAGATTATGAGTTCTTTATTTTTAATTTTGAGTTGTTATGTTTGGAAAAAGATTTATTTTTTTCTAAAAGCCTAATCCACATCCAGGCCATACATAAAGTAAGAAAGAAACTAGAAAAAAGATGTCACTTAATGCAAAAATAAAATAAATCATCAATCAATTTATAAAGCTAATCGTGAAAGAATAAGAGGCCATTGTGGTCAGGTACCACCATAAAAACCCAAAAATAAATTGGGTGGCCATCTCTACCCTTATACAACTCAGATTACAAATGAATTAAATACAATTAAGCAATGAATTCATTATTATGGGAGTCTTCAAACTTCATTTCTTCATTCTTCTTTTCTTCTTTCTTATTCTTTTCTTCTTTCTTCATCTTTTCTTCTCTCTTCTTTGGTTCCTTCTTTTGGATGGTTGGAAGGTGGATGCTCCAAAGGTTTCACATGGTGCATAAGATGAGATCTTATGACCAATGCTCATCCTAATCCCCATAACAATCATTTTAAACTCTTAATTACAAAATTAACATGAAAAGGATAAGTAAATCTAGCTAACACCTGTAAAATAAAGGTTAGCTAAACAAACTACTAAATCCCAAGCATGTATGTTGGACTTAACACCCCACACATGGGTGGCTAAATCCACTAGCCTATTGGATTATGCTTAGGGGTATAAGCACCTACACAGCAAGCATTTATATATTTATTATAATACCGCTTAAGCACAATCCCCTACATAAGACAATGGTTAAACTATGATCGTCCTACCATTCATTCTTTGCAAATTCATCCTAACATATAGTATAAAACATATATCACAAAATAAAAGTAAGCATCAAACTATGCACCGTCCTAACATAAAGCTAGAAGTGGTGACTTAGCCTAATGTGTGTGTTTTGGAAGTTTGTGTGGTTTGCTTAGCTATGGCTTTAAGTAAGAATTTTCTAAGTGTGAAGTATGTTTAACTTAGAGGAGGGTTTCATTTAAGTGATTTAATTATTTTGGGTTGATTTTATTTTATGTTTTGATTAGGTTCAAGTGAATCCTACAATTAATTACTAAGTTATGAAGAGAAGAAAATAGAAGAGAACTTTCCTTCCCTAACCTAAGTAGTTTCTAAAGTAGATTCATGTTTTTGGTTTTATTTAGTGAATATTTTCATTAAGTGTTTTAATTACTACTAAGTTTAGATGAACTCTAAACAAACCTATTCAGAAAGACAGACATTTTAAGATTAAATAAAATGAACTAAGTTCACAAAATATACATGACTTCATTTCTTTCCCAACATATATAACATGCATATGAATGAGTCCTAAGCATATCTATACACACAAATGAGAATATTTAACATACTTTATGATGCATGTTAAGTAATTCATTTAAGAAAATTTGAAAGTTCATGATGCATGATTTTCATTAAGTAGAAAAGGGATTTCTTATCCAATTTTTACATGCACACCTGAAAGTAAGAAAGGCATAAGTGAGTACAACACCATTGTTAACCAGAGGTGCAAGGTACAAGACCTACTTAGGGCTACTTAAAGCCTCATAACTTTGGGGTTGTCCAGACTAATATACCACTTTCCTTAAGTACAAACATGTGTACAAAAGAAATGAATGGAAAAGAGAGAATACAAAAATTTTTATTTGTTGATTGATTTTTGTTTATGTAATTTATGCATGTAAGCATAAATATCCTTCTTAATTGATAGTTTAGGAATTAATAGGATATGTAATTAAGCAAGTGTTAGGTTATTTTCAAATGAACCATACATCTTACTAAATCCTATTCAAAAATATACTAAAAGAGAAGAGAAGGAAAACATATACTAAGCACATCTTTATATTTTCTTCACATGAAAACTTATAATTAAAATACAAGTAACACACTTTCAGTTTTGATAATTTATTCATATATTTTTTAAAAATAATTTGAATTTAATAGTGATAATAGCCACTCATATTCTTACTTTAGCCAACGCATGCAATTTTGACATAAAGTAAACATTTCCATTTTCAAATTTGATTTTAAAAAACATGGATGCATGAAACCATATGGCATACATATTTAACATGTTTGGGAAAGAACTAAAATAATGAAAGCATGTAAAGACATTCACTTTAATTAAATCCTAAAGATAATCTTATGAAATAAGAAAGCTTAAAGAAAATCAAAGTTTACTTAATATGATTTTTGTTTGATTTTTAATTTGATTTAATTTTGAAAATGTGAGTTGAGTTTTCTGTTCCTAACCCATTCTCACATGTGTTTTACATTTTTTTTAATTTTTAGATGATTAGATTTATTTTAGATTTTGATTAGATTAAGGTATGAATTAAGCATATTAATTAACCCTTACCTACACCACCTTAGCATAGTTAACCAAATAATTATAAGACAATGAGATGACATAAAATCTCAAAAAGAATTTAAATTTGCAATGTACCTAGGAATCAAAGGGTCTAATGAAATTTGGCTCATAATTAATGGTTAATTAAGCTATGAGGTTTAACTTAAGTAACTTCAAAATACCCCCTCACACATATGAGTTGGGTTTTGATTTCTTAATTGAACTTAGGCTCTTAAACACCTAAGCATCTAACCAATGTATATTAATTAAGTTCTGGAAGGTTTTAGAATTTTAGAAATTAATTAAGAGGGTAATTAATGAATTAACCCTTAACTAAGAGAGGATTAAGGATAGAAAAGGGGGTTGGGGAATAGCTCACGGGAAATACCCCAAAATTATTCCCTAAGCCTCCTATTCACTAGATCAAACATTAATCAACTTCAAAACGGGATTAAAACACTAATCAAACTTTTAATTATCCTTAATTACATAAAGAGGGTAATTAGGAAATGAATTTGCAATTCCCCCAATTAAGCCACCAATAAATCTCAAGAAAATTAGGGGAGGCAAAAGTCATCCCCCAAAATAGACCTAAGATGTTTGAGATTAATCAGATGATTAATTAATGAGTAATTAGTAATTTAATATTTCCATTGAAAAGTAAAATCAAAGAAACACACAATTCAAAATCCATTAAAACCAATTTTAGATAATTTTAGATTGAATTATCTTTCAGTGGCATTTTACCTCATATTTTTTTATTTTATTTATGGAGATATGAATTTTTAAAGATTAGAGGATTAATTTTAATTCATTAAAAACTAATTAAATCCCTTAACCCAAGGCATGACACGTGGCGGTGGTGGTCAGTGTACTTTCCACTTGTCATGCGGTGAGCCTTCACTTAAACATCCAGTCACTGCTCGTGTGGCTGCGACGGAATGAGGTTTCACATCGGTCATTCGATCAAGGATCGACCGGTCAGGAATAACCCCACAGTTTTAAAAGTATAATCAGATATAAAACATGCATTTAATCGTGGCTATCCATTCAAAATGTGTGGATGGATGGTTAAAGATCCACCCCTACCAAGCTCTATGAATCATGGAGGCCGTCCATGTTCTAGAGCAAGATCTGAGCTCGATTAAGCTCGGATGAGGCTAAAAATTTGTACACACTATCATTAAGCAATGTAGATCACATCCAATGGTTGAATCTTCATGTCATTACTATTTCTTTCACAAAATACCAACACCCCTTAAGTTTAGTGATCGAAAATGTCATACCTCACTGGAGGTGATCACCAGTGCTCGATTCCCTTAGAGGAGCTTCACCTGGTTGAGATGAAGCTGTGGTGAAAGAATTACCTCCTGAGGTTATGTAGATTGCTCTATGGACTAACTCCCATTGCTCTTGCTTGCAGCCTTGACTGAACTAGCTCTCCTCTTGCCTTTGGAGCTCGTGTGAAGGCTTGGATGCATGCGACTCAGCCCCCTGATGGAATGTGCAAAGGGAATTGCATAGGTTTTGAGTGAAGAGGAAGTTTGAAATTCAATTGAATTCCCCTATTTTCAAAGGATGAAAATCAAAAAAATGCAAGATTCAAATCCCTCCTAAGAAGCTTAGGAACACTCTCTGATGGCTCCTAACACTCTCCCACACTCAATCGACAATGAGCATATGAAAATTGAAGTGAATTAAGAGGAGTATCTCTCCCCCTATGGTAATCGGACGACCGAAGCTATCCTTAGCATTTTGATCGAATTGCCAATATGGAAAGGTCTGTTTGAGTTGTTAAAAGTTGGCACATGGTCAGGTTGAGCTAAGGAGTGGATTGGTAAACTCCCATGTGATTAAAATTGAGTGGAGGGAAGTTTTTTATTTGGCCAATTTGAGCTATGTGGTTGCTTTTGGCCTTTGGTCAATTTTGGCTAACCCAAACCCATTGGGTTGGGTGCACCACCCTCCATAGGGTCTACTTAACCTATTAGGAAGGTATCAAGTATATATGAAGAAGACTTGACCAAAATTTGTTCTATGGCCTAGGGGTAGAATGGTAATTTGGATGATTTTTTATTTTGAATATATTGGATATGTTGAAAATAGGTTTGGCCAAGTTTCATTAGATTTGGAGTTCATTTAATATGGTTTGGCTCATGTTGACCCATTTAGGTCAAAATGAGTCAACTTGGGTCAAATTGACCAATTGGTCAAATTAGGTCAAACTAAGGATTGGTTTAAGTTCATATGACCATTTGAAATATTTTGGTTCCTTTAGTTTGATTCAATTTGGTTTAGTTTTGAGTTTGGCTCATATGACTTCATTTAAGTCAAATGGGTCAAGTTGACCAATTTGACCCATTTGACCTATTTGAGCTAGGTCATGGGTATGTTTAGGTTTGATTAGTCATATGAAGTGGATTGGTATCTTTGTTTCCAATAAATTTTGGTTAAGTTTAAATTTGGCTCAACATGATCCCTTTAGGTCAAGTTGGGTTTAAGGTCAATTGGGCTAAGTTAGGTCTAGTTGGCCAATTGAGACTTTGGTCAAGTTCAATGAGTGATTTGGAATGAACTTGATCCATTAGTTTCAATCAATTTGGATTAGATCGAGTTTTGACATATTTTGACTTTTTAGGTCAAGTTGGGTCAACTTGGGTCAATTGCTAATTAGGTTAGGTTAGGCTCAAATGTTAACTTGGTCAAGTTCAAACATAATTGATGAATGAACTTAGATCATTGGTTTCAATCAATTTGGCCTATGGTGGAATTTGGCTATATTAGGTTTCATTTTGGCTAAGTGTTGACTTGGTCAACCCTTAGGTTTGACTTGGTTTGACCCAATTTGGTTGATTGATCATCCCATGATGATTGTTGATCATGATGAGAGGCATAGATAAGTTTAGTTCAATCCAATTTGGTTTGGATTAGAATTTGGCTCATAAGGGTGCTTTAGGTCACTTTGGGTCAAGTGAGCCTAAGTGGGTTAAATGGCTTGGTCAAAGCTTGATTTGAGTTTGATTGAACTTGTATATGGACTTATGATTGAAATATAAATCCATTTGCAAGTGTTTTGATCCATTTGATAATTTCATATTCGAAGGAAGAATATGAATGGATTTGGGGTTTGATTTTTGAATTGAGTTTTGATTTGGTGATTGAAGTTTGTATTTATATATGGATTCATAATTGTATGGTTGATTGAATCATGAAGGAAAATCAAGTGTTTGGCTTGATTTGAAGTTGGTTTGGCTAAGTTCAAGATTTTGACTTGAAAGACTTAGGTTGGCTTTTGAGTGGATTTGAGTTTTATTTTTGGAATTAGTTTTGATTTTTTTGAATTTATATTTCATTTATATATGTGAATATAAATGAGAATATAAAAAAGTTATGAGAAAATTTTGAGGATTTGAATTGATTTGATCATGATTTAGGCTAAGTCCATTAAAAGGGAATTTAAAGGGACTTAGAAATTTTGGAGTTTGGAGTTTGAATTTTTGAATTTATTTTGATTGGTTTGAATTTATATTTCATTTATATATGTGAATATAAATGAATTATGAGAAAATCTCATGAGTTTGAATTGGTGTTATCATAATTTTGGCTAAATCCTTAAAAGAAGATTTAGGAAGAAAGATTTGGACTTAGGAATTTCATTCATAGATTTCAATCATGGATTTCAATTATGAATTTCAATCATGTGGCAAAGATTTGAGGTTGGAGAAAAATAATTAGAATTGATTTGGAGTTTTACTTGAAGAAAGGAAGGTGAGGAATGGTTCAATCTAAGGGTAGGCAAATTTTCCTAACACCCCTAAGGCATGGCCTATTCTTATGGCTAACTCTTCAAAGTCTCTAGGGCTTGGTTGAGTGCCCACCTAATCACTGGATGTGTCTTAAGACTAAGGAACTCTTAAAGTCTAGGAGAAGTCATATGTCTAAGATGGAAGGGTTGAGAGCTCATTCTAAAAATGAGGTCAACACCACTTTTTGAAAATGATAATAACAAATTAAACTCCATTTAACATACCTAAGTTTGTTAAATAAGTTATTTTCTTTCAAAAATCATAAACACATTTGACTTTCACTTAACATACCAAATTTATTAAGTGAGAGTTTCATTTTCAAAATCATAGACACATTTGACTTTCAATTAACATACCAAATTTATTAAGTGAGAGTTTTATTTCAAAATCATAGACACATTTGACTTTCACTTAACATAACAAATTTGTTAAGTAAAGGTTTCATTTTCAAAAATTAAAAATACTTGACTTTCACTTAACATATCACATTTGTTAAGTGGAAGTCTCACTTTCAAGTCACTAAAATAAGTGACTCCTACTTAACATACCAAATTTGTTAAGTAAGAGCTTCACTAAAAATCATATCAAACATAATTGGCATCTACTTGACACACCAAATTTGTTAAGTAAGAAGCCCCATTTTTGAAATTAAATCACATATCACACACCAAATTTCACAAACAAAGATATTCTCACACAAAATTTTTAAACATACAAACTAAAAACTCTTAGTTTAGCATATCTAAATTTATTAAGTAAAGATTTTCCCAATCAAATTTTTAGACAAAACATACATATCTCCAAAGGGTCCCCCCAAATATTTGAACCCCATTCAACATACTCAAATTTGTTGGATGTGGGTTTTAAGTCAAAATCATATTGCAAAATCTCTCCAAATTTTTAATGAACCCCACTTAACATCCTTAAGATTGTTAAGTGTGGGTTCAAATTCTAAATCAAATCTTGAGATCAATGATTGAAGGTGAATATCAAGGCAAGGGTTTGACTTAGCTATATTTCAACAATGCAGATTTCAGTGCAATTAGTTTTTCAAGCCCTCAGATAGTACATCATCCATGGCTCCCAACAAGTTCGTGTTTTCCTTCTCCACTAGTCTAGACTTAGCCCTGGATCAGACTAGTCTCTCTACTACTGGCTCCACCGAGGTCATCTACTTTGGTTATGGTTTTGAGGAGGTGAGAATTTCTTGTGAGGGGACAGCCCTCACAATAGTTAGCAGGGAGGAGGTGGCAGGGTAGACACCACTTATCTGATTTGATATGTCATCTGATTCTAAGTTTCCTCCACTAAAGAGAAATGCCACTGTTGTTCCTGCTATCCAGTCAGTGTCAGTTTTTGTGATAGTTATTCCAAGTCAAGATCAGTCAGTTACTTCTGCTACAACTCTAGCGAGGGCTACTACCCCCTCCTTGGGCACCCTAAAGGGGAAAGTTGTCTTGGCTTCTCAAGGTAGTCTCCTCCATTTAAGTCAATTTGACCTAGAGTGACTTAAAAGACCTTTCTGAGCCAAGCTCTAATCCAACCTAAATTAGATTGAACTAAGCCCATCTAAATCCTATATCATGACCAACAATCATCCTAGGTTAATGAATCATCTTGAATTAGGTCAAACCAAGTCAACCTAGCCCATTGACTAAGTCAACCTTTAGCCAAAATGAAATCCAAATTAGCAAAAAACCCATCATATACCAAATTGATTGAAACCACTGACTCAAACCCACACATAATCAATGATTGAACATGACCAAACCCTCAATTGAGCCAAACCAAGGCCAATTGGCCATTTGACCTAAGTTGACCCAAATTGGCCTAAAAAGCTAAAATAGGTCAAATCATGATTTGATCCAAATTGATTACAACTAATGGCTCAAGTTCATTCCAAATCACTTATTGAACTTAACCAAAGCCATGATTGAGCCAAATTTGACCAATTGGTCAACTTGACCCAACCTAGTCCAAATTGACCTAAAGGGTCAAATTGGCCAACATCCAAATTAAATCCAAATTAATACAAACAAAAGCCTACAATCATTTTAAATTAACCAATTGAACATGAACCAATACAACCCAACCCAATTTGGTCAAATTGGTTAAATTGGTCAATTTAGCCTATTTGACCTATTTGAATCCAAATGAGCCAATATCAAACCTAAGCCAAATTAATCAAAACCAATTGAACAAAAATATCCCAAATCATCATATGAACCTAACCCAATTCTTGGTTTGAACCAATTTGACCAATTGGTCAACTCAATTCAACCTAACCCAAATAAACCCATTTTGACCAAATTATGCCAAATCGCCCAAAACCACCTTATCGAACATTGGTGGCTGACCTAACCTGACCCAAATTAACCCTAGGTCAGCTCCAAACAACCCAAATCCAAGTGGGACCCAATCCAAGGGGATTAGCCCGTGGACTCCCCTCTTTGCATTGGATTCTTACCTTAAGCAGTAAAGTCCACTCTCCCATCTCCATGGCAGCCATCAAACTTCTTAATGAGTAACCCTTAGGCCACCTTAGCCCACCCTAAGCCATCCTAGAATTTGCCATGGACCAAGGGAAGCAAGCCAAGCCCCCCCTCTCATGGTCAAACCTATTGGATGCAAGGAAGGAAAATTAGCACGCAATCTCCCCATGTTAAGCCTTGAGACTCCTACCACCACTTCCTCCACTCTTGGCATGCCATGTGGAGCTAACGATGACCTGATGATGGTGAATCAGTGAATTTTCAGGGATGAATCTCATCCATCCATCAAGTCCCTTAATTTGAGTGAGATTCTTCACCATTCACACTCTCTGAGTTTCCTAAGTGATTTTGAAACCCCTCAGAGCTTCTTAGAGCATCCCAAACCTCCCTCGATTGGCCATTGTTCTTTGTGTGCAAAACTAAAATAGGACAACATCCTTCCGAGCAATACTTCTCCTCTACTTCATCAAATATAAATTCCTTGCACCCACACCATCCTCTTACTTCGTTAGAGCTAACCGAATCATCTATAAGCATTCCCGATCACCAGAGACTGGAGTTCGATCAAATCCAAGGCTCCTATGTGCGTGGCTTGATCGACCAAGAGCTCTACACTAAGTCAAACCCTAAGCTTCTCAATAGAGCCTCACCTCAACTAACGAAGCTACCTTCATTGATCCCACTGCCAGAAATTAGCTCTGATGAGATAATTTTGCAAAACTGAGCCTTATATGAAAAATCGTTTGGTCTTTGTGAATCAAATTTGAATATCATGCATTTTTAGCTATTGGATGTGTGCACCTCTCCTCCCCAAAGGTGTGGGATCAATTTGGAGGCAATCCGAGCTCAGGTGAGCTCAGATCGAATGGGGAAAGATGGACGACATCCATCTTTCACTGCTCATGAATTAAGAGGATCACAGACCATCAGTTCTGCATGATTAGAATGATTGGTCATAATCTGATCCCACATTAGATCCTCTAATTCCTTTCCTAAATCACAGATCGAATCGTGGTTGCCCGATCTTAGATTGGATAATCTACGAAGTTAATGCATTCACAGTAATCTGAGCTAATGATGGATGTGATAACTTAAATAGCTAATCCCGTCACACCATATGAAAAGCATGCCACGTCAGTGCTCCGTGTTAGCCGCCACGAGGCCCAACAGGATTAAGGCTTTAATTAAGCTTAAATAATTTATTTTCAAGTATGAAACTTCTAAAAATCATGACTAATCCTAGAAATATTCAAAAAATTCAAACTAGGGCTCATTTTAAAGATAATTCAAAGTAAAATCTAAAAAAAATTATTATTAATTAATTTTAAATAGTGATTTTTGCTTAATTAAGGTTTAACTGAAAATCTGATTATCTTAATTACTCCTTAATTAGTCACTCAATTAATCTAAAATTTTCTGTGAATGTTTAGGTGATGAACTATACCTTTCCTATTTTTTAAAGATTTTATTGGTTGCTTAATCAAAGAAACTAATTGATTAAGCCTTAATCACTTTCTTAATTTAATTAATGTTAATTAGTGAATGAATAGTTGCTTAATTAATTATTTAAGCCTAATTACTTCTATTGCACAGTAAGGAAGCTTAGGGGATATGATTGGGATATTTTTCTAATTCAATTCCTAAGTTTTCTTTACTTTTTGGAATCAAATTAATTGATGGTTAATGAAGTAATTAATTGTTTAATTAATTAGATAAACCTCAAGATAAAATCAGAGCTTAAGTGACCAAATATGGGACTTAGGGATTGAGATTAAGGCCTCTTTCTTGATCTTTTTCCTTGAGTTAATTTCATTTCATTAATTGAACATGTTTAATGCTTAACTAAATGGATTAATGAGCTTAATTAACTCAATAAACTTCATTCACATCTAATCACCTTTAATCAATCTTGGGTAGCTCTTTGGGTGTTAAATAACCTAAAGAGAGAGCTAATGAAATTATGGTTTGCTCACATGTGTGAGAAAATCATAAAATAGTTAAGTGAGATCCCTTAAGCCTAATTAGCTATTAATCATGAACCAATTGCATTAGACCCCTTTCATTTCTTAGGATAATTGCAAATTTACTTTTTATGTGGATGCATATCATATTGGCTCATTATTAATTAGTTAATTAACTTAAGGTGATGTAGGTAAGGGTTAATTAATTGACATAATTCATATGCTAACCTAATTATGACATAAAATCAACCTAATTATTCTTCATTAAACTAAGTTACCTCAGACATGGGGAATGGGATTAGGATTGGCAAACCTCTTTCGCATTCCTTATGTTAAATCAAACATGAAAATGAAATGACATTAAGGAACTTTGGTTTATTTTAAATAATCTTATTTAGTTTGATTATCCTTGAAAGTTAATTGATTTGAATGAATTCACATGCTTGTGTTATTTCATTTCTTTATAATCATGCTAAATATTGTATGCCACTTATACTCATGCATTCATGTCTTTCAAATTAATCAAATAAAAATGATTTTCTTTATGTGAAATTGCATTTGTTGATTTAAATTAAAAATATGTGTGGCTAGTATCACTTTTAAATCTCAAATATATTTTCAAAAGTTTATTAACCAATGAATATACAAATGTATTATAATTTTAGTTACATATACAGAGGAAATGCAAGTGAATATAAATTTATTATATGAAATAAAGTCTCTTCCTTACATTCATATGTTGATTTGCATAAGTAAGAATGTTAGCGGTATATTAATCTGTACATTCCAAGGACGTACGACTTTGAGTAGCCCCAAGGAAGTTCCTACCTCATTCCCTTGGTGTAGAACAATGGCGATGTACTTGGTTGATTTCATTCTTATGCATTTGGACATCAGAATCTAGATAGAGATTTAATTCATTTACACAAAATAAATCAATCAAATCAAAATATAATTTTTGCATGGCTTTCTATTCTTGTAGTTGTTTATACATCCACATGTATTTAAGGATAGTGGTATATTAGTCTGGACATTTTAGGGATGCATAGCTTTAAGTAGCCCCAAGGAGGTTCCTACTTTGTTTCCTTGGCGTAGAATAATGGCGATGTACTTGCTTAAAACTTTTATACATATGGATGTATACTTAGCTAATGAATGAGAACCCCCTTTTTTTCTATTAGAAATACATGCATTCATACTTTGTTTGTTTGGTTTAGTTGATTAGTCATGTGATTTAAGGTTCTTTCCTTATGCTTTTGCATAAAAATTTAGATAGAGCTTTAAATTAATATGACAAAATCATTCAACCAAATGAAATATTAATTCCAAATACATTTATTCACATTCATCATTTAAGTGTGTTAAGATACAAATTGCATGTATAGCTATGCTTAAGATTTAATCATATGCATGATATACATGATGGAAAGAAATGAACAAACATGTGTTATGTGATATTAATTCATTCCAACTAACCTTAAGATGCCTTTCTTATTGATTGAGTTTATTTAAAGTTAACCTAAACTTAGGATTAATTAAAACATCTAAAAAGTCATTCACTAAAGGGAATAGATTAATTAATTTGCTTTAGATGTGATTAAGGTAAGGATAAAAGAGAGTGATCCTCTCTTTATTTCCTCTTCATAACACTTAGTTATTTTGTGTAGGTCAAATGAAACAAAAAAAATGTTAAGTAAAATTTGCAAATTAATTAAACAATTTAAAGTGAAATCACCCTTGGTAATTAAATGTCTTCCATACTTAGGAAATCTTAACTCTAAAGCCTAGTTAGGACATACCACACAAGCTTTAACACACACATTAGATTAAGTCACCACATATAGCTTTATGTTAAGGTGGTGTATGGTTTGATATATGTTTTGTTTTGTGATATAATGTTGTAGACTGGATGTTATGGTGTATGTGCGTAGACTGGATGTTAGGATGTGGTTAGTCTAATCATATTTTTTAAGGAGATTATGTTTAAGGGGTGCTTAAAATAAAATAAATATTTTGTTGTACAAGTTTCTTAACCCCTAAGCATAATCTATATTAGGATATGTGGACTTGACTACCCATGTGCATGGTGCTAAATAAAAATTATTCATATAACTGCTTCAGTTTTATGGTGTGTTTAGCTAACACTAATTTTGTGGGTGTAGCTAGATTTACTTTTCCATTCTTTTAATGTAATTGTGCATTAGGAATTTGGTTAAGTGTTATGGAGGTTAAGGATGAACATTGACCACAAGGTTAAATCTTAGGGTGCCATGTGATGCCTCGAAGCCTACCAAACCAAATTGAGCAAATCAAATGAAGAAATAGAGGGAGCATCAAGACTTGAAGATCCCCTAAAGCGCTTATCATTTTGTAACTTGTAATTATTATTTCATATACCGGGATGTATAAGGGTAGACCTTGGTTACCTATTTCTTTTTCAGGTTGTACGACGATACCCGACTGCACCGGCCTTTTATTCTTTCACATTGAGGTTATAAATTATTTGATGATTTGTTTATACTATGCAATAGAAATGGCATGTATTTTTCAAGTTTATTCATGATTGATGATTGATGTATAGCCTCTATGCGATTAAGCTCTTAGGATAAAAATAAATTTTCTACCCAACTACAACTCATAACTAAACTTCTAAAATAACTCATAACCTCACATAAAGCTTAGGTATTAAATCAAGATAATAAAATATTTAGCAATCCCTTAGTTGGATATTAAATGCTTAATGTCATGCATATCATTTTATTTCACTCTTGCTGAGAGAGGGTTTCCATCTTTACTAGATAGAATAAGAGCTTAACCTTCGAGAGCCTATGATGAAAAATACCTCTTTCTCTTTTGATTTAGCCCACAATCAACTTCATTATACATCTAGGCATATAAAATTCTATAGCCTGTGTCAAAATAAAGAGTCAAAAATCAAATAAAATTTGATAAGATTTGCATTAGACTAAATCATTATTTATACCACTCATGCTCTAGTCTCTTAGGGAGTGGGTTTAAGGACTTTAGTTTCTTTTCTAAATAATAACAACCTAGTCATCTTACAAAATCATAAGACTTGCCTACATGGTTTTAAAATGTAGGAAGAGTTAGCTGGCTACCACTCCAGGCGGTTATAAGTCCAGCAGTCGGGTGGTTTACCCTCTCTTAATTTTAATTAAGTTTAAGTTTATATTCAATTTAATTTCATTTGAATATTATGTGACATTTGCTTGATTTGAGGTTTGATTAACAGTTGTTTAAGTATTATTTTATTTCTGATTTTGATTTAACATTTAAATTGTTAGGAATTTAGCTTTAATTCATTCAATTAATGTTAATTTTAATTTATTAAATCTTAACCCAAAATATTTCTTTTAGGTTTATCAAGTTTCAAAATATTATATTATTTTCTTTAGGATCTTAGATGTTAATTGAAGTGGTTTAAACTATTTTAAGGATTTCTATAATTTTCTAGATTTTTCAATTAATTAATTCATGAAATTAGCCATTTGAACTTTGAAATTTAATATCTCTTAATCCATTTATCATTTTGTTTTGAATTTTTTATGGTATGTGTATTTTAACCTCAATTCAATCCCTAAAAGTTTTAGATCAATCTAATTAATATTTTTAGATTAAGTAATGAAATGGTGTTATTAAAAATGGCTTCAAGTTTTCTTTGACACAATACATGATTCCACCTCTTCAAAATTTGATGCACTAATGTAAAGAGGATAAAACCATGTTGTTTCCATGTATCCAAAGCCTACCGAACAAAGCAATGAAAGATGTATTTGAATCAATTATGTAGAACTTGGCTTCTGTCTTCCAGTCATCTATCTATAATGGCAACACTATAGAGACTAAAGCCCTCTCTCCTTGTTCATTAAATCCTCTCAACATCATCTGATCTCTTCAAAGTTTGAAGTTGTCAATCCTCAGGTAGGCAAGGGTCTTTAGACTCATAATATTCAGTAATGCACCAAGATTAACTAACAACCTAGAGTCTGAATCTACCCATGCCCATTGTAATGTAGATGGAACAGTTGTGCTCGATTGTTCATAAAAGAAGGTCTTCATCGATGAATGTAACTCCATGGGCTTCTCTTGAATAACATGTCTCCTCGCCAATAATGGTCATCTGAGCTATGAATATTTCTAGATTGAGAAGAGTTATGATCAATGACTCCCTCATCTCTTTGGATAAGATAAGAGCATCATATATGTTTAGCTTAGCTGGCAACTTTCTCAGGTGAGCAAGGACATTGTAGTCAACTGGTCCTCCATAAGCATATCCATGTGAGCATCCGATTGGAGGGGCTACTTGATCGAACTTGCTTACCCTTATCCTGAGATGCTACCCTAAGAGGTAGAACTTTGCTACTATGAAGGTTGACTTCAATGACTTCATGAGATGATTTAGTGAAAAGTTATATCTGCTCATCAGGTTCACCTGCAGCTTCTCCTATAGGATCGTCAGAGTTGGATGTCAAATCAATCTCAATGGGTGAACCTGAATGATTTAAGAATGGGTAATCCATTTTCAAATCAGAAGAAGAAGAGTGATCAAAACTAGAGTTATTATTGATTAGACTTAGAGGGCTACTTATAGGAATAGACTCAGGAAGATCATCAGAAGTGATATAGAAGTAAGTGGAATCAACTTTTTTCATTGATTTCTTATATTTGGATGAAGGTACAAAATAAAAATCAAGTAAGTGGAGTAAGAGATTTGGCACCCCTCCACCTCCCACCCCACCTAATACAATATGACTACTAGAAGAAGAGCTAGCTAGAGGAAATGTAGCTGCAACTATGAAAGAGTGCTGAAATCGGTTGGTTGTTGCTACTATATTATCCCGAGCAAGTGGAGATTGTCATTATTGTTGCTAGACTCCTACTTCCCTCAAGTTTTCCTTAGCAACTTGCAAACCTTCCTTAGAGTTGGAGGTTTGAGCTACTTCAAGCACTTGCAAGAGTAATTTTTATATCTTAGAAATTATGTTCTTGGAAGTTTGGGATAGGGAGATATCCTAACCTTCTTTTATCTTAAGAGGATTGCATGTATCCCCAAATATTATTGTTGAGATATCCTAAACTAAGGTGGCCGATATGATGGCCAAGGTGGTGGCAAAGGAGGTGGCAGAGGAGGCTGCTGAGCTCAAGGCCTATCTGACTGAATCCTAGCTAGATTCTTCCCCATGTCAACTATTGTGACTACCCCTAGTCTCTTCTCAAATGCCTTCTAAGGTCTAGGCTTGGCTGATTAGTCTTGGAAAGGCAATTGTTTGGCCTTTTCTTGTAGATTAGCTACCTTGTTGATTAATTTCTCAAAGATTTTGATTGTAAAACCCTTGAGCATGAAAGCAACCGGGCCATGGATGTTCTTCAGGAGAATCTCTATGGTGTGCTGTTTGAATAGTTGTGGTTCACATTTCATACTCTGGTTTCACCACCTAAGAATGTAATCAATAAGGGACTCATTAGGGACTTGTGTTGTTACAACAAGATCACCTAAAGTAACCCTTTGATGAGCTCCAGCAAACCTCTTAATGAAGAGGTAATCCAACTCAGTAAATGTTCTTACCAAATCATTAGGCAATTTGGCAAACTAGTCAAATGCAACACCCGTTAAACTGCTGACAAATAATCTAAAAGGAAGGGCATCACTACCTCTTGCATTGCAGAAATTGGCCTTGAAATGTGCAATGTGTTAGCAAGGGTTCAAATTGCCATTAAATATTTTAAAAGAATGAGGCAAAAAAAATCCTTAGGATATTGGACTGCATCGAATTCCTCTAGGTAGAGTCTATCCTTTGGAACAAATGGGACACCTCTGGCTAGTGTCAGTGCTTCTCTCACTTGTTGCACCACCATGTTTTTAATATCCTTCTCGTGCATGGAGGTACTATCCACCACCTTCCTATGCAAGTTACCACTATCTTCCTTTGTGAGAATGCATCTAGTATGCTCTAAGGTATGTGCCAACTCAGCTCTGTCAACTACTATGGGAGAAGGCTATAAAACTAGGGATGAGTTCTGCAATGCTGAAACCACTGCCATCAACTCCTTAATTTTCTTCCCCATTTTGTCAATATGATCATCTCTCTGTCTAAGCTGGTGGAGGAGGTGCTGAGTTGAATGGATGGCATCATCCTCTTCAACTACAATGCCTTCCTGACTCTACAAATCACTAAAGAGGGAGCTCCTAGTATCGACCATGTAGACTTTGGCCGAAGTCATCCTCATCAGGATCAAATACTACTCTCTCATCCTTTGAATCTATGCGATCACTGGCAAAAAGTTCCCTCTTCTCAGCAAAGTAGACTGTTACAATCTCATCTAAGGAACGATCTCCTACCTTGTCGGGCTGCACTGGAATAAAGACTCGCTGACGATCGATAGTAGGATTATGCTTACTAACAGACATACATTTAACACTGCCTACCACTAGAATGCTATCTATGGGAGGACTATACTCGCTAGACGATACATGCTCATGATTGTTCACTATTGGTGGAGTGTTTTCTCTTGGGGGACTTACTGTCATAGGGACATTGAAATTGTCTCCCTCCCGCTCTACTACTACTGCTACTATCAACTATGGTGGAGGTGGTGGGATGACTACAGTGCTCTTGGGTCACCATTCCCTCTTCACCATAATTGATGTAGAAGGTCGAGAAGAAGAGCTCAACCTTACTTCGATGAGTGGAGTAGATGGAACGAGACCCTGAAGTCATAATTGAATCACCAACAAGGCTTTCTTCTCCTCATAAGCTAACTTCATGACCTTTGTGGGAACTGTGGATGGCGGGACATGAACTGGCGATGGCAAGCAAAGAGTGGATTGGTGTGGTGTAGACTACACTGGCCCCACCCTCGCTAGGGCTTTCCCTTTGTGACTGGTGGTACCCATCAATACTATGTTCTTTGGTCGTCGACCCGGCAGATGAGCGGGAAATCAACTAGGCGAAGGTCCGGAAAACCTCTATTACTCCTTACTCTCTGGCTGAGCTACTACTCTGGCCTCTAATGCTTTATCCCTGTAGATCTGCTAATAACACTCCTAGGGATGATCATCCTCAAATCAAATAGTGTGTTAGACTCTAAGCATCCATGGGATCTACCAACCTGGTGTAGTACTGTTCATAAATCGGCTTAGGACTTCCTCTTGTCCCTAGCCAGAACCTCATAGTATGAAAGTGGTGGAGGCGATGCAGTTATCCTTCTGTAGTCTTCCTCTCCATTTGATGCATAGAGGGGGTGAAACCTACTGCCACTAAGAAATGGAGAGGTCTCACGGGGAGATCCCTCCTCATCAACATGGAATGTTGAGTCTATCTCTCATGAAGGCGCTTGATCTTATAGCTTTTATTGTGGAGCTGGGTGTGGCTGAGTAGGGTAGTGTGAGAACTAGATCCTACCTCAAAGGTAGGTGAGACTATCTATGAAGCCAAGTTAGCCCTCCCCTTAGAGGGGACCAACAGGAGGTGTTAGTACTCATCTGAGTGGCTGTAGGAGCAACTAGTTGTGTGGAAACTGAACTGACTAGTGGAACCTCGATGACCTTCCTCTTTAAGGAACGATACTCAGCATCGAAAGGCAGGTTAATGCGGATGATTGGCTTCTACTCAACCACCTCATTCCGACTGACAGTGGTGAGGGTTGCCCCCTCATAGGTAACGCATGCTCCCTCAAATCCTTGACCAAAAAAAAACTAAGTGGGTGGAGTTAGTCTCGGGGTGGCTGGCCCGATCCAAAGCCAAATCCATCATGAATGGAAAGGTTAAGATGAACTTCTAGGAGGCCATATATACTGATTGTGAAAACAAACTGCACTGACTGGTCTACACTGTATCTCTGCATGTGTTGAAATGTAACTTGACTCGAATCTCAGCTTTAATACTTGTCCCAAGAGAATAATAGAGATTTGGAGTTTTGAACCACACTCAATAATTCAAATATGTTAAATGGGGTTTATTGGAGAGATTTTGGCATGTGAGGAGAGTCTTTGTCATTTGATTTTAATTTAGAACCCATACTCAACTAATTTAGGTAGGTTGGGCAAGGTTCAAATATTTGAAGATTTTTGTGTTGTTATCTTATTTAAAAATTTTATATTTTAAATAACCTTACTTAGAAAATTTAGGTATGCTAAGGAAAGGTTGTGATTATATGTTTTGGAAATTTTGTAAAAAATATTTGTTTGGGGTGATTGATTATGTTAATTTGATTTGAAAATGGGGCATCCTAACAAATTTGGTATGTTAAGTAGAGACCAAGTGTGTTTGAAATGTGCTTGTTTAATTTTAAAATGAGGCTCTCCACTTAACAAATTTGGTATGTTAAGTAAGAACCAAATGTCATATGATTTGAAAATATGATTCTCACTTAACAAATTTAGTATGTTAAGTGGAACCAAATGTAAATATGATTTGAGAATGAAATTCTCACTTAACAAATTTGGTATGTAAGCGAGAATCAAATGTAATATTGTTGACCTCACTTTTAGAGTAAGCTTTCAATTTCCTCATCTTATATATAGGACACCTTTAGACATTAAGAGTTTCTTAGTCTTAAGACACTTCTAGTGATTATGTGAACACATAACCTAACCTTAGAAGACTTAGAAGAGTTAGCCATAGGAATAGGTTATGCCTTAGGGACGTTAGGAAAACTTGCCTACCCTTTAGCTTCAACTAAATTTTTGCTTCCTTCATTCAAATAAACTTTAAATTCAAATCAACCTTAAATTCAAATCAACTTCAAACTCAAATCAATTCCAACTTAAATGATTTTTCTCAAATCATTCAAATCAATTCCAAAAAATTCAAATCAACTTCAAACTCAAATCAATTCCAAACCAAATTTAAATCAATTCCAACTTAAATGATTTTTCTCAAATCATTCAAATCAATTCCAAAAATCTAAATCATTTCAAATTCAAAATATTTTCTTCATTCATATTCACAAAATATAAATGAGATAAATAACCAAAACTAAATCCAAAACTCAAGTCCAAATCCAAAATCCTTCCTTAGTCACTTTGATTTCATCTTATGGACTTAGCTCAAATCAAATCCAAATCACTTCAAACTCAAGAGATTTTCTCATAACCCATTTATATTCTCATTTATATTCATAAATATAAATGAAATATAAATTCAAATAACCAAAACCAAATTCAAAACTCAAATCCAATTCTAATCAAAATCAACATATACCCTTTCAAGTCAAATTCTTGAACTTAGCCAAATCAAACTCAAATCAATACAAATCTTTGGATTTTCTTTTCAAATAATCAAACCTTCAATCATAAACCCGAATATAAACATAAACTTCAATCTTCAAGCTAAAATCAAACTAACCCAAGTCAAACCCATATTCACTCTTTTGACTTGAAATTGTCAAATGAATCAAAAGCCATTTGACTCCAAATCACTTGCAATTGGATTTATATTTCAATCATAAGTCCATATGTGAGTTCAACAAAACTTGAATCAAGCCTTGATCAAGTCAATTGACCCATTTAGGCTCACTTGACCCAAAGTGACCTAAAGCACCTTTTTTAGCCAAATTCTAATCCAACCCAAATTGGATTGAACTAGGCCCATCTATGCCTCACATTGTGAGCAACAATCATCATAAGATGATCAATCACTCAAATTGAGTCAAACCAAGTAAAACCTAGCCTTTGACCAAGTCAACACTTATCCCAAATGAAGCTTAAACTAGCCAAAATCAACCATAGGCCAAATTGATTGAAACCATTGATCTAAACCAGTTCATGATCAACGATTGAACATGACCAAGTCATCATTTGAGCCAAACCTAGCCCAATTGGCCACTTGACCCAAGTTGACCCAAGTTGACCTAAAAAGTCAAAATGTGTCAAATCCTAATCTAAGCTAAATTGATTACAACCAATGGGTCAAATTCATTCTAAACCACTTGTTGAACTTGATCAAAGCCTAAATTAGCTAACTAGACCCAACCTAGCCCAATTGACCACGAACCCAACTTGACATAAAATGTCAAATCTAGCCAAAATCAAATCAAACTAAAATTGATTGAAACCAAAGCTTTCAAAACATTTCAAATGATCAACTAAGCCTAAACCAACCCATGACCTAACCCAATTGGGTCAAATGGATCAAATTGGTCAACTTGACCCATTTGACCTAAGTGAACTCAAATGAACCAAAATCAAATATAAATCAAATTGAACCAAACTAATGACACCCATAGGCTACAAATGACCATTTGAACTTAACCTAATCTTTGGTCTTACCCAATTTGACCAATTGGTCAACTTGACCCAAGTTGACCCATTTTGACCTAAATGGGTCAACATAAGCCAAATGATATCAAATCGACACCAAATTCATTAAAAATTGGCACAACCCATTTTTCAATCATATCAAATTTTCCCAAATCAAAATTAAAGCTAAATGACCATTATACCCTTAGGTCAAAGGGTAAAATATGGTCAAATTCAATTGGAATTTGATCATATTCCAACTCATGATTAGCATCCTCCTAGTGGACCATTTGGACACCAAGGAGGTTGGTGCACATGGTCCAATCAATTTTGGTTAGCCAAACCCAACCCCAAGCCAAAACTGACTACTCCACTCAAATTTCTCCACATGGATCACCTCCCACACTCATTTTAGCACATGCGCACCTCAACACTCCCACTCCTCTGCCAAAATTGAATCACATGAAGCTCATAACCACCAAAACAACCCATTCAATCACGAAAATTTGATCAAAATGGCAAGGAGGCTCTCTACTATCTGATTCAAGTAGGGGGAGATATACTCCTCCTCATTCCTTTCCAATTCACTAACCTTGTATTCAATTGAGCTCAGAGGATCAAAGAAAAGCATCCACAAGTTTCCCTAAGCATTCCTAAGCTCATTCCAATTTCCCTTTCTCAGTTTGGCCTAAGCTGAAAATAAAGAAGGTGAGGGAGATATCCAACTTAGCCAATTCTCAACAAAAATTCAATTCCCTTTGCAAGCACCATTAGGGAGGCAAGTCGAGCTCACCCAAGGTGTTTTCCAAGCAGGGGTTAAACCAAAGCCACAAGCCATTGAAGCAAGCCTTGGTCAATTGGAAGATCCACTTCATCTCAAAGCCAAACAGGACTTTCTCTCCACTAAGCTACCTCCATCTGAAGAAGCATCGGTGATGAGATATGAGATATAAATCAAAACCAAGCTTAGGTTGAAAAATCTTTGGTCCTTTGTGAAGGGAAGTGTAATCCCATTGAATTTCCATCATTGGATGTGCTTTTACTTGCTTCTTGATGGTGTGGGTTGAATCTCAGCCTAATTCGAGCCCAAGTGAGCTCGAATCAAGCCATGGAGGACGGACAGTCTCTGTCTCCCGCAGGTGAGGGTAGGGATGAATCATGGACCGTCCATCCTGCATGTTTTGGATGGACAATCCTAATTGAAGATTAATACACTAATATTCAACTCAATTAGCTTAATCAAACTTTCAAAATCAATCTAAACTTAATCAATCTCTTTCTGAGTAGATTCTTAGGTGTTCAAAAGCCTAAGGTAAGTTTGAGGAAATCAAATCCAACCCACATGTGTGGAAAGGTTATGAAAGTACTTAATTAAGCTCTTTAGCTTAATTAATCAATAATTATGAGCCAATTACATTAGGCCCCTCTCTTTCTTAGGTGCATTGTTGATTTAAATTCCATGTGATTGCATATCATATGTTGGCTCATAATTGTTTGAATAATTATGTTAAAGTAATTTAATGAATTTAAACCTTAACCTAAATAAAACTTAAAATCAATCTAATCATTTAAAAATTAAGCAAAATCAATTTACACATGGGAGAATGGGTTAGAACTAGCAAACTCTTCTCACTTTTCCTAAATTCAAATCTAAAACTAAAACAAAAATCTCTTTAAGCAATTTAGATTCACTTTGAATAATCTTATCTTAGTCTCCTAGGACAAAAATAACTTTTCTATCTAATTAATCAACTCAAAATTAAAATTAATAATTCATAACCTCACATAATCCTTGGACAAAAATAAAGAAATAAAAGATTTAGCAACCCCTTAGCTAGATGATGTATGTCTCACACCAAGCATAAAAAGCATATTGTTTCACTCTTGTTTATGTAAGACTTCCACCTTTTCCAAAGAATATGGCTTGACCTTTGAGAGCCATGGTGGAAACATACCTCCTTCTTATTGATTTTAGCCCATAACTAATTTCTCATGCATTAGGCATATGAATCCCATAGGCGTGTCAAAATTAATTATCCAAAAATAAAAATAAACTTAATAAAATATGCATTAGATTAAGTCAGGAGTTTATGCCCTACATGATCTAATATCTTAGGGAGTGAGTTTAAGGACTTAGTCTTCTTTCTAAATAAATAATAACATAACTATCTTGCAAAGGCATAAGACTTGCCTATATGTATTTCAAATCATAGGAGGATTTAGTTGGCAGCCACCCCAGGCGATTATAAGTCCAACAGTTGGGTGATTTATCCTCTCTTATAGAGGTAACCATATGCCCATTTTTTCCTTAGATTTAGGTCTTACTTTGGCCTTCGTCGAAGCTCCCTATTTAGGATCCAAGGTTGTTGTTTTCCTTTGTGGGCTACAAGCATAAATCCTCACCTTTTAGGAATTTCCATGACCTTGTATCATGGAATTATAAGTCATAGATTTCTAATATTAATTCAACTCAAATAAATAATTCTTTTTCAAATTCAAAAATACAAAGCCCAATCATAGGATTGTTTGGGATGGTGGCTAGGTTTCTTAGCATCATGAGTATCTTCTACTTATCTCCCTTTTGGTTTCGATAATAACTCCCTCTTTTTTATCAACCCACTTGATCTTTTAAAAGTAACCAATTGATTGATAGTCTTATCTTTAAAATATTTGGAGATAATGATCATTTATCTTAATCAATAGTATTCTTAAGGAATCTTATTTCTTAAGATGTAATTAACTATGGGGGAATGCCTTCATAGGGAACTTAATGAAGCTAGTTTAAAATAAACCTTACTTTACTTTTCCATGTAAAGTAGGGGAAGAATCTCTAGCACATTTGAAGACTCATTATCCTTAGGAGTCCTTATTAGGTGATTAGGTCCATTATAGGATGGTGACTTCTGGCCCTCTAGATAGTACATCATTCCTCAATATCGTACATGATCACCCTAATAAGAATATCTCTCAATCTACATGATGTCTAACATAAAAAGTTTATTTTTGTTTTTATTTAATTCATTTTTAGATGAAGACAAAAAAAAAATTCACCACGAATATGATTTGAAAATATGATTCTTACTTAACAAATTTAGTATGTTAAGTGGTACCAAATATAATATGATTTAAAAATGTGATCCTCACTTAGAAAATTTGGTAGGTTAAGTAGGAATCAAATATGGCATGATTATGTGAATCTTACTTAATGAATTTGGCATGTTAAGTGGAACCAAATGTAATATGACTTAAAAATGAGATTCTCACTAAACAAATTTGTTATGTTAAGTAGAACCAATTGTAATATGATTTGAAAATATGATCCTCACTTAACAAAATCAGTATGTTATTTGGAACCAAATATGATATGATTTGAAGATGGAATTCCCACTTAACAAATTTGTTATGTTAAGTGGGAATCAAATATGGCATGATTTGCTTTTAAAAGTGGGAAGCTTCAATTATAACATATGTGAAATATGTTAAGTGAAGTTTCAATTTTATGCTATGATTTTATTTGAAAATAGACTCCTCATTCAACAATTTTAAGCATGTTGAATGAATATGGTCATTTTCAAGAATGTGCTTTTGAAAATATGGAAACCCCCACTTTAACATATGTGAAATATATCGAGTGAAGTTTCAATTTTATGCAATGATTTTATTTGAAAAAAGACTCACCATTCAACAATTTTGAGTATGTTTAATGAATATGGTTATTTTTAAAAATGTGCTTTTGAAAAGATGGAAACTCCAACTCTAACATATGTGAAATATGTTAAGTGAAGTTTCAATTTTATGATATGGTTTTATTTGAAAATAGACTCCTTATTCAACAATTTTGAGTATGTTGAATGAATATGATCATTTTCAAAAATGTGTTTTTGAAAAAATGATTTTGATCTTGATTTTGAAAAGAACCTCAATGTAACAATCATGGGGATAATGGGTGAGGTTTGGTTATATGATTTTTGTGCTCTTTTAAAAAATTTTTGCAAACAATTATTTATTATGTGAGTTTTGAAAAAGGTGCTTCTGGAAAGTGGCACCTTTGCAAAAGAGTTTACTTTCTTAATCATTAAGATGAACCTTGCCTCACCAAGCTAGTGTTAAGGAGGTTTTAATTTTTGTCATCTCCTTTCATGGGTTAATTTTATTTTTACCTGTTGGGAAATCCAATAAGGGTTCTAGGACCTACAATGAGTGAGGTCCTAAAACTCAGAGGATGTTGGCTAGCTTCGCCTAAGAATGAAATAAGCTAAGTGCCAACAGAATGAAAGATAGTCTTGAACTCATATGAAATACAAGTCCACTATCAATGCTTGGAGATAGTAATTGTCTACTAGAGATGGAGAGAGGAACCTTCTCCACAGAGTCGTTAGAAAAATCTGTGGTGTTTATTTTTGGTTATGTGTATAAGGGGTGTGTGTATGGGGGGGACACCATGTAGATCTGAGGATATACTTTTTGAGGTGAGTGGGTTCGACATCAAGGAATAGTGCACTATATTGAAAGATAGAAATCATTACCCCACGACAGACCTAATCACCTAATAAAGACTCCTAAGGCATGATGGGTCTTCAAATGTACTAGAAATTTTTCCCTTACTTTACATGGATGAATAAAGTAGGGTTTATTTAAGCTGAGTTCTAAGGTTCCCTATGGGAGCAAGCCCCCATAATTAATTACATCCTAAAGAAGGCGAGTTCTTTAAGAATACTCTTGATTAAAGTAAGCAATTATTATCTCCAAAGAATTCAAAGATAGGACTATCAGTAAATTGGTTTTGTTTGGAAGATCAATTGAGATAGATCAAAAGAAGAGATTTATTATTAAAGCCAAAAAGAGATGAGTAGGGGATGCTCATGATACCAGGAAGCCTGGTAAGCATCTCAAACTATCTTATGGTTGGGATTTATATCATTGAATTGGAGGAGAATTATATATTTGAGTTGAAATTTTATTAGAAATCTAGGACTTATAATTCTACAACACAAGATTATGAAAATGCCTAAGAGATGAGGATTTATGCTTGTAGACCTAAAGGGAAATAGCAACCTCGGATCCTAAGTCTAGGTAGCTTTAGTGAGGGCCAAAGCACGACCTATATCTAAGGTGAAAGTGGTATATTATTTATCTCCACAAGAGAGAGTAAAACACCCTACTGATGGACTTATAACCGCCTGGAGTGGCAGCCAACTAACTTCTCCTATATTTTAAAATCATATGGACAAGTCATATGCTTTGCAAGATGGCTAGGTTGTTATTATTTAGAAAGAAAACTAAAGTCCTTAAACCCACTCCCTAAGAGACCAGAGCATGAGTGGTATGAATAATGACTTAATCTAATATAAATTTTATCATATTTTATTTTATTTTTGGACTCCTTATTTTTGACACAGGCTATAAAAGTTTATATGCCTAAATGCATGATGAAATGGGTTATGGGCTAAATCAAAAGAGAAAGAGGTGTTTTCTATCACAAGCTCTCAAAGGTCAAGTCTTTTCTCTCTCTAGCAAAGATGGAAACCCTCTCCTAGGAAGACTGAAATAAAATGATATGCATGATATTAATCATACAACATCTAGGTAAGAGGTTGCTAACTATTTTATTATCTTGATTTATTGTTTGGCTTTATGTGAGTTTATTAGTTAATTTAGAAAATGTAGTTGGGGTAGAAATTTATTTTTCCCTAAGAACCTAAACCGATCCAGGCCACACATTAAATCATCATACATGAAGAAGCTAGAAAAATACATGTCATTTATATTACACAATGTAAACAAATCATCAAATAATTTACAACCTCAACAAGAAAGAATAACAAGCTAGTGCGATTGGGTACCACCGTACAACCAGAAAAAGAAATGAGTAGCCGAGCTCTACCCTTATACAACCCGGTATATGAACGAATAATTACAAGTTACAAAATGACAAATGTTATGGGGGATCTTTAAGTCTTCATGATCCCTCCATTTCTTCATTTGATTTGCTCCATTTGATTTGGTAGGCTTCTAGCATCACATGACACCCCAGGATTAAACCTTATGGCCAATGTTCATCCTTAACCTCCATAACACTTTACTAAATTCCTAATTCACAAGTACATTAAAAGAATGGAAAAGTAAATCTAATTACACCCAAAATAAGTGATAGTTGAACACACCATATAACCCAAGCAATTATATGAATGATTTGGACTTAGCACCCTGTACATGGGTAACCAAGTCCACCTGTCTTAATATAAATGTACTCAGGGGTTAACCAACCTGCAAAAAAGAGTATTTATATTTATTGTAAGCTTTAAGTATAATCTCCTATAAAAAATATGATTAGGCTAATCATGGCCTAACATCTAATCTACAAAATATACACCTTAACATCTAGTCTACAATAGTATATCATAAAATAAGCATACATCAAATCATACACCACCCTAACATAAAGCTAGAAGTGGTGACATAATCTAATGTGTGTATTAAGGCTTGTGTGGTATGTCCTAACTAGGCTTTAGAGTTAAGATTTTCTAAGTATGAAGAACATTTAATTAAAAAGGGTGGTTTCACTTTATATGGTTTAATTAATTTACAAATTTTACTTAATATTTTCTTTTTTTTCCTTTGGCCTACACTTAAAAATTAAGTGTTATGAAGAGAAAGAAAGAGAGGATCACTCTCTTTTATCCCTACCTTAAGTCACATCAAAAGCAAGTTAATTAATAAATTCCCTTTAGTGAATGTATTATTACATGTTTTAATTAGTCTTAAGTTTAGGTTCACTTTAAATAAGCTTATTCAATAAGAAAGGCATCTTAAGGTTAGTTGGAATAAATTACTATCACAAAACATATGTTTGTTCATTTCTTTTCATCATGTATATCATGCATATGATTAAATCCTAAGCATAGCTATACATGCAATTTATATCTTAGCACACTTAAATGATAAATATGAGTAAATTTATTTAGAATTAATATTTCATTTGGTTGAATGATTTTGTCATATTAATTTAAAGCTCTATCTAAATTCTTATGTAAAAGCATAATGAAAGAACCTTAAATCACATGATTGATCAACTCAACCAATTAAACAAAGTATGAATGCATGTATTTTTAATAAAAAAAGGGGGTTTTCATTCATTAGCTAAGTACATATTCACATGTATAAAAGTTTTAAGTAAGTACGTCTCTATTTTTTTGCACCAAGGGAACGAGGTAGGAACCTCCTTGAGGCTACTTAAAGCCATGTGCCCCTGGAATATCCAGACTAATATACTCGCTATCCTTAGATACATATGGATCTATAAACAACTACAAGAATAGAAAGCCATGCAAAAATTATATTTTGATTTGATTGATTTAATTTATGTAAATGAATTAAAGCTCTATCTAAATTCTAATGTCCAAATGCCTAAGAATAAAATCAAGCAGGCACGTCATCATTTTTCTACACCAAGAAAATGAAGTAGGAACCTCCTTAGGGCTACTTAAAGTTGTGCATCCTTGGGATATCCAAACTAATATATCCGCTAATACAAATCAACACATGAATGTAAAGAAGAGACTTTATTTCATACACTAAATTTATATTCACTTGTATTTTCTATGTATGTATAACTAAAATTCTAATATATATGTATATTCATTCATTAATAAACTTTTGAAAATATATTTGAGATTTAATTGTGATACTAGCCACACATATTTTTAATTAAGCCAACATATGCAATTTGATATAAAAGAAATCATTTTTATTTGATTAATTTGAAAGACATGAATGCATGAGTACAAGTGGTATACAATATTTAGCATGATTGAAAAGAAATAAAATAACACAAGTTTGTGACTTCATTCAAATCAACTAACTCCCATGGACAATCAAACTAAATAAGATTATTTAAAACAAACCAAAGTTCTTCAATGTCATTTTTGAACGTTATGTTTAATTGATTTAGAAAATATGAAAGAGGTTTGGTAATCCTAATCCCTTCCCCCATCTATGAGTTAATTTGGTTTAATGAAGAGTATTATATTTATAAGTTTAATTAACTCCCATCCTAAACTAAATAAAGGGGCTCTAATGCAATTGGATCATGATTAATAGAATTAGGCTTATGTTTAATTAATTACTTTTATGGTTTTCTTACACATGTAAGCTAACCATAATTTCATTAAATTCTATTAGACTATTAAACATCTAAAGGGCTTCTCAAAATTGATTAAAGGTAATTAGACGTGAATTGGATCTTAGATTGAGTTAATTAAGCTCATTAATCCATTTGTTAAGGATTAATGATGTTCTATTAATGAAATGAAATTAACTTGATGAAGGAGATCAAGAACGAGGCCTTAATCTCAATCCCTAAGTCCTATATTTGATCACTTTGAGCTATGATTTTTCTTGAAGATTAATTAATTAATTAAGTAATTAATTACTTCATTAATTATCTATTAATTCGATTCAAAAAGTAAAGAAAACTTAGGAAATGAATTAGGAAAAATATCCCAATCACATTCCCTAAGCTCCCTTATTGTTCAACATAAGTAATTAGGATTAAACAATTAATTAAGTCATTGTTCATTCACTAATTATAGCTAATTAAATTAAGAGAGTGATTAAGACTTAATCAATTCATTTTACTAATTAAGCACTCAATAATAACTTAGAAAATTAGGGGAGGCAGAGGTCATCCCCTTAAACATCCATAGAAAATTTGAGAATAATTGGATGATTAATTAAGGAGTAATTAAGCTAATTAAATTTTCAATTAAACTTTAATTAAGCCAAATTTACAACTCAAAATTAATTAATAATCATTTTCCTAGATTTTACTCTAAAATACCTTTCAAATGAGCCCTAGTTTGTATTTTTTTTTTAGATTTTTTTAAGATTAGTTATGATTTTAGAAAGATTCAGCCTTAAAAATATATTAATTAAGTCTAATTAAAGCCTTAATCCCATTGGGCCATGTGGCGGCTAACATGGTTTTCTTTTCACATGGAATGATGGGATTGGCTATTTAAGTTATCACATCCGCCACTAACTCAGATTCGGCGGACAGGCTATCTCCATGGACCATCTGATCTAAGATCAGATGGCCATGATTTGATCTATGGTTTAGAGAAGAAATCAGAGGATCTAACTCATAATTAAATAATGACCATCCATTCAGATCATGCGAAACAAACGGTCCGTGATTCGTCCCATTTATGAGAGGCAAAAGGCCGATGTCATCCATCTTTTCCCATTTGATCCAAGCTCAACTGAGCTCAGATTGTCACCAAATTCATCCCACACCTTTGGGGAAGGGAGACGCACACATCCAACGGCTAAGATTTCCTCAAATGCATATTCACTTTACAAATGACCAACCTATTTTCATTAGGGGACTCAAAAATTACCTCATGCTAATGAGTGGGATCAGAGGTAGCTTTCTAGAGACTAAGCCTGAGAAGATTCGAAGCTTAATTTGATGTTAGAGCTCTCGACAAATCCACAAACGTAGAGCCTTGACTCAAAATCTAGTCTTGATGGTAAGATCGGGGATGATTCGTTAGCTTGATGAAAGTATGGGTGTGAGGAATTAGTACTTGATCAAGTGGAGGAGGAGGATTGCATGGGAGAGGCTTGTCTTGTTTCGACTTTACTTGAGGAGAAGGAAAGGTCGATCAAGGAAGCTCGGAGAGGCTCTTGGGAAGTCTCTTAGATTTTGAAAAAGCTTAGGGAAGTCTCACGAATCAAATTGTGCCATTTTTTGCATTGGGAGTATACGAGATTGCATGTGATGGGACGCTTCCAAAAATTTGATTGATTCACCATCATGCTGCCATTGCCACATGGCTCTCCATGAGTGGTTAAAAGCCATGTCCCAAGGGAGGATTTGATGGTGGGTGATTCCCTCCTCCTTATGTCCATGGGTGACCATGAGAGGGAGAAAGGAAGAGATTATCTTTGGTCCATGGCAAGTGCTAGAGTAGAGTGGGGAGGCTTGTCTTAGGAATTCCTCATTTGGCAAGTGGAAGGATGCTATGGGAAAGGCAAAGTGGACTTTGCCACTTATGGCAAGAATTATATGCAAAGAGCTTTGCACATTATTCAATTCCCTTAGATTGGGCCCACTTTAATTTGGGCTTGGGCAACCTAGGTCAGTGGGTGGTTACCAAGGTTTCATAATGGATTTGGGTGATTTGGCTTCATATGGTCAAAAAAGTTGGGTTGGGGTTGATCAATTGATCAAATTGGGTCAAACCAAGGCTTGGATTAGATTCATATGATGATTTGGGATGTTTTGGTTCAATTTGTTTGATTAAATTTGCTTAGGTTTGAATTTGACTCATTTGGATTCAAAATGGGTCAAATGGGTCAAGTTGACCAATTTGACCAATTTGACTAAATTAGGTTGGGTTATGTGTTGAGTCAAGTTCAAATGATTGATTGAAAGTGATTATAGGCTTTGATTTGGTTTAATTTAAAATTAATTTAGAATTTGGCCAATTTGACCAATTTGGGCTAGGTTGGTCAAATTGGTCAAATTGGGCTCAATCATGCTCAAGTTCAATAAATTGGAATATAAACTTGAGCAATTTAATCAATTTAAATCATGATTTGACTCATTTTGGCTTTTTAGGCCAATTTGGGTCAACTTAGGCCAAATGGCCAATTGGACTTGGTTTAGCTCAATTGATGGTTTGGTCATGTTCAATCATTGATCAGTGGTTTTCAATCAATGGTTTCAAATAATTTTCCATATGGTGAGTTTTGGCTTGTTTATGTTTCATTTGGGCTAAAGGTTGACTTGGTCAAAGGACTAAGTTGACTTAGTTTAACCCACTTCAAGGTAGTTGATCACCTTAGGATGATTGTTGATCATGATATGATATTTAAATGGGATTAATTCAATCTAATTTTGGTTGGATTAGAACGTGGCTCAAAAGGTCTTTTAGGTCACTTTGGATCAAGTGGACCAAAATGGGTCATTTAGCTTGATCATGGCTTGATTCAAGTTTAATTAAACTCACATATGAGCTTGGGATGAAGATATAAATCTAATTACAAGTGGTTTGGAGTTAACTGAATTTTGATTCATATGATAATTTCAAGTCAAAAGGGGCCAACATGGGCTTGACTTGGGTTGACTTGGATCTAGTTTGATAATTATAGTTTGTGTTTATATTTGAAATAATGTTTGAAGGAATGACTGAATCATGAAAAATTCCATGGGTTTTGAGTTGATTGGGGTATCATTTAGCCAAGTTCAACAATTTGGCTAAAAAGATTAAAATTAGGAATTTGATTTGATTTGGGTTTGGTTTTGGCTATTTGGATTTATATTTATATTTGTGAATATAAATGAAGATATAAATGATTCATGAGAAAATTACTTGGGTTTTGAATAATTTGAAAGCAAATTTGACCAAGTTAAGGGATGTAGGTCAAAAGGGCTTTAGTAGGGAATTGATTTAGTTTGATTTGAATTTAGATTTCATTTATATTTGTGAATATAAATGAAGGAATGATTTATTTATAAAGAAATCAATTGAGTTTTGGTTGATTTGGACTAAGATTTGATTAAGTTTATGGAGGTTGGTTCATATGGCTTAAGAAAGGCCTTAATTTGGTTTGATTTAGTTTGATTTGATTTGAACATTTTGAATTTAGATTTCATTTATATTTGTGAATATAAATGAATGAATGATTGATTTATAAAGAAATCAATAAAATTTGATTTGGTTTGAAAGAGGTTTTGGCTAAGCATATGAAGGTGGTTCATTTGGCTTAGGAAGGGATTTGGAGTTTGAATTTAATCATGGGTTTCAATCATTTTGGAGTTAGATTTGATTTGGAATTTGGGTTTAAATTTGATTTGAGATTTAATTTGATATTTGATAAAATCAATTGAATTGGGGTTTATTTGAATTTGGTTAAGGCTAAGTCCACAGATAAAATCTATGGGCTTAAGAATGGATTTGGAATTTGAATTTAATCATGGGTTTCAATCATTTGATTTGGGATTGAATTTATGATCTTAAATTTGAATTTTAGGTTTGGTTTAGAATAAGGAAGCAAGGATTTGGTTTAAAGATATAGGGTAGGCAAGTATTCCTAAATCCCTAAGACATGATCTATTCTCATGGCTAATCCTTTAAAAGTCTCTAGGCTTAAGTTAAGTGTTCACCTAATCACTAGAAGTGTCTTAAGATTAAGGAGCTCTTAGTGTCTACAAGAGTCCTAGATCTATGATGGGGAAGTTGAGAGCTCACTCCAAAAGTGAGATCAACAAAGAGAATGAGGACATGAAGTGACAAATAAAAGAAGACCCCCATAACATGTATTCTTTTATATTCTGGGCTGTATAAGGGTAGAGCTCGGCCACCCATCTTTTCTCTTTTCTAGGGTGTACGGTAGTACCCACCGCACCTACCTCTTATTTTTTTACGGTAGTCTATAAAATATTTTATGTCATGTTTAGATTGCGCATTAGAATTGCATGCTTTTCTTAGTTTTTTAATGATTGATGTTTGAATGTGTGGCCTGAATGCAATAGGCTCTTAGGATAAAATTAATTTTTCTACCCAATTAGCAATTCATAATTAAATTTTAAATCAATTCACAACCTCTTCATAAAGCTTATGTTCTAAAAAAGATAACTAAAAGATTTAACAACCTCTTAGCTATATGTTATATGTCTCACATCATGCATATCATATTTCTTCTTCCTTGAATATGGGGGATCTCCATCCTTGCACGATAGGAGAATGCTGACCTGTGATGGCATCCCTTGTGGTGGAGAACACCCCCATCTTGTTGATTTAGCTAATAACTATATTTCATCATGCATTTAGGCATAAAAAGCCTAAGCCTTTATCCAAAAGAATGTGTCAAAATAAAAAAAAAAATTATAAAATTTTGCATTTTAGATTAACTCATATGCTCATACCACTCGTGCTCTAGTCTCTTAGAAAGTGGGTTAAAACTTTAGTTTTGTTCCAATTAAATAATTGTCCAATTATTTTTCACTTTCATAAGACTTGGCTACATGGATTTAAATTGTTGGAGGTGTTAGCTAGCGGCCACTCGAGGTAATTGTAAGTCCAGAAGTCGGATGGGTTTACTCTCTCTCGTGGAGATAAACTCTTATATCCCCTTTACGCTTAGATTTAGATCATGCTCTAACTTGTGTTAAAGCTCCATAGATTTATGATCCGAGGTTACTAGTTTCCTTTTGGCTACAAGCATAAATCCTCACCTCTTAGGCATTTCCATAATCTTGTGTTGATGGATTATAAGCCATAACAATCTAATAAAATTTCAACTCAAACAAAAAAAATCTTTCATTTTCAAGAATATAAAGCCTGACCATAGGATAGATTGGAGTGTTCAATAGGCTTCCTAGTATCATGAGTACTCCATACTCATCTTTCTTGGGCTTCCTAAATAAGTCTTTCCAATTGAACAATCTCATTTGATTTTCCAAAATAACCAATCCTATGATAGTCTTAACCTTGAAATCTTTGGGGACAATAATTACTTACTTTAAGCGAGAGTGTTCATAGAAAATTTCATTTTCTATGATGTAATTAACTATGGGGGCTTACCTCCATAGGGAACTTAAGAACCCAGCTTAAAATAAATCTACTTTACTTTTTCATGTAAAGTAGGGAAATGATCTTTGATACGTTCGAAGACCCATCTATCTTAGGAGACTTTATTAGGTGATTAGATCCATTATAGGGTGATATTTTTATCTTTCGAGATAGTACATCATATCTTAATGTCATACCTGATCACTTCAATAAGTATCCCCTAAGATCTATGTGGTGTCCACACGACTCCAAAAATAAACACCATAAGGCTCATGATCAAATAGTTAATTAAATTAAATAATCTTAGAGAAGGGTAATTAAGTTGATATGCTTAATGGCTTGAACCTAATCAACTCATAAAATCTATTTAATTTTTTTTCTTTAAATATGTCAAATCACTAAAATGGGATGGGGTAAATTCTAAATATCATTTCTCCTCTTTAGGTTTTAACAACTTAAACGTCAAAACCAAACCTTATAAGAACTTTGGTAGTGTTAAGAAATGTTTGTTTAGCCAGATTGTCCTTATGATTTAATGTAATTGAGTATATTATGCGAAAATATTTAATTACTTTTTCAATTATTATAAATGTGCATGCCATTTGTTTCATATGTTCATATTTTCAAAAAAAATAATTAAAGAATATGATTGCATTTAAGTTACAAGTGTTAGATAAATGTTATTATATGGTGTAGCTATTATCTCTAATAAATCTCAAATTATTTTTTTAAATTATAAGTTAATAATGAATAAATATGTGTGAAGTTTACGTTAATGTTGCCTATAAATACTTAATAAAGTTTTCATTTAGTTATAACTTAAAGATAGAAAAGGATTGTTGTATCTTCATGTTTCATGTGCATGTTTATGTATATTTGAATTGGCAAGTACACAATCTAGACATCTCGGGAACACAAGGCTTTAAGTAACCCCAAGGAGGTCTAGATAATCTCACTTCCCTGGTTTGACAACAATACATACTTGCTTAATTTTGTTTATGTTTATGCATGTGCTAGAATTTGGGATAAAACTTTACTTTTCATGTCACTAAATTTTACATGAACAAAATATTTATTTCATATATAACATTTGCATGATTTTCATTTCTATGCTTATGGATATGTTTACATATATTTGAATTGGCAAGTATATAGTATGGACATCTCGGGAACATGAGGCTTTAAGTAGCCCCAAAGAGATCTTAGATAATCTAACTTAGTTTAACAAGGTCATGCACTTCCTTAAATTTTTTATATATCTTTACATATGCTTAGCTATGAAATAAAAAAAATTACATTAATGATCATCAAGTGTGCAAAATATGAGTATGCATTGCATATACGAACATGTATATTAAATCAAATATTAAGAACAAAGAAGAAAATAAAAGAAAAAAATGAATGAGTGTGTATGTTATTGATAATGAACAGAAGTAATGGAATGTTATTCATGTGATGGTGACTCAATTTCATTAATCCTAAGATGCCTTTAATGCTTGAATAAGGTTCCTTAAAACTAATTTAAACTTAGGGTTAATAAAATATTCATAAGTGGCTCACTAAAGAAAGCAAAGCCATGATCATATGCTTTTAAAAAATAACTTATGGCAGGGATAAAGTGGTAAAATCTTTTTCTTCTTTTTATAATAATTAAATGTTAAGTATGCATTAAATAAAATAAGAAGATGTAAGTTAAAATCAATCAAATCATTAAAATATTTGAAGTGAAATAATTCTTAACGATTAATTTAAACAATTATAAAATCTTAGAAAATCAAACTTCTAAAGTTTAATCAAGACACACCACACTAAGCCTTAGAACACACATTAGAATGCTAAGTCACCGATTCTAGTGTTAAGTTAGGCCGGTGTATGTTATGATGATGTATTTTATTTTTTGATGTAATGTTTTATATTGGATGTCAGGAATGTTTGTGCGTAGATTGAATGTTAGGTCGTTAATATCCTAATAATGTTTTATGTAAGGGATTATGCTAAATGGGTCGATGTAATATATATATATATATATATATATATATATATATATATATTTTTCTTATGTCGCTTATACCCCTAAGAATAATCTGATTAGTATTAGTGGGCTTGGCTACCCAAGTGTATGGTGTTAAGTACAAACATATGAAATATAATTGATTGGCTTTTATGTTTGTTTAACTGACATTTGTTTTGTTAGTGTAGTTAGATTTCATCTTTGATAAAAGTGTAAATTTTATAATGGGATAATGATTAGTGCTATGGGGTTTAGGATGAACAGTGACTAGAAGGCAAAGGCCTGAGAAGTCCTGTGAAGCTTTAGAGCAAATAGATCAAAAGAAGAAAAGAAGGGCAGAAGATTGAAGACCTTTATAAACATTTATTTCATTTGTAAAATTTAATTATAATATAGGTTGTATAAGGGTAGCTACATCCAACTTTTTCCTTTTGGGTGTACGAATACCGACAGACCTTTTATTCTTTTATAAAATTCAAATATTTGATTATTGTGTTTAGTTTGAGTAATATAAATGACATGCTTTTCATAAGTTTCTTAAATTATGATAATTTGATGTGTGGCTTAGATGTGGTAGGCTCTTTAGGATAAAATTAAAATTTTGTCCCTATTAAATAACTCATAACTAAATTTTAATGCAAATCATAATCTCATTTTAAAGCTTAGATTCTTAATTAAGATAATAAAGATTTAACAACCCCTTAGTTGAATGTTGAATGTTATCATACATATCATATTGTGTCACTCTTGAATAGAGGGTCTCCACTTATTTTAAAGCTTAGGTTCTTAATCAATATAATAAAAGATTTAACAACCCCTTAGTTGAATGTTGTATGTTATCATACCATGCATATCATATTGTGTCACTCTTGAATAGGGATATGGTTGACCTTTTAGAGTAATCCCTTGTAGTGAAGAACACCTCTTCTAATTGATTTAACTCATGACTTAATTTCATCATGCATATAGGCATAATTGTCCTAAGCCTTAGTCCAAAATGAATGTGTCAAAATAATCTAAAATTTATTAATTTTTAACATTAGTCTAAGTCATGCTTGCATACCAAACATTATATAGTCTCTAAGGGAGGGAGTGATTTTAGGACTTTAGCTTTCTTCCTAATTAAATGATAGCATAGCTATCTTGCATCTATATATGATTTTCTTACATGATTTTAAAGCATAGAATGTGTTAGCTAGCAGCCACTCCAATCAATTGTAAGTCTAGAAGAGCTAGGATGTGTATATTCTCTCTTATGGAGGTAAACTATTATAACACATTTTTCTAATTAGACTTAAGTCGTGCTTCTAACATATGCTAAAATATTTTAAATTTAGGTTATGAGGCTACTTATTTCCTTCGAACCATGAGTATAAGTCCTCACCTCTTAGATATTTTCACAATCTTGTATTGGACTTAAGTCCTAGTATTCTAATGATATTTCAACTTAAAAAAAGTAAATTCTCTTCCAAAATGTAAAAA